>CM034155.1:101501359-101703923 GCA_019776745.2 Taxus chinensis
GCATATACATATAATCAATTATCACAACTTAAACCAAGACAAGTAATTTTCCATTGTTCACAATTCCAATTATTTCAATTTCATTACTTTATCAACTAGCAATAAGATCACGACATCAAATACATCATCTAGCATCATATAATTATGAAATAAATGCATTAGTCCAATATAAGCTCAAAATCAACAATTTGATATATCCAAATATGCATATAATCCATCCTGTAAATCATGTCATAAGTCTAACATCCATACTGTCTATAAATTAACTAATCAAAATAACAATGTCCATCTGTCAATATCTAAACTATGATAGAAATGTTCAAAATTCTAGTCTTTAATAAGAAGAATCATAATCATACTCTTAGAGGCGTGGAGTCCTCCCACATAGTTGTTGTCTCATCATATCTATCCCACTGAACCTGGCAAACCTAATCAATCTCTTTGACCTCGAAGGCCTAGGGTCCTGCGCTCTAAAATATGGGACGGGCTCCACCATCACCTGCCCCTGATCCTACTGCACCTATAAGGATGGTCGAATCTAATACATGAGAAGGATCTACAATGTATCTCCTAAGAAACAGAAACATGAAATACATCGTGGATGCGAGAAAAGCTAGGTTTCAATGCTAGACAATAGGTGAAAGGAACCTGATACACTCCAAGATTGCAAAGGGACTCACAAACCTAGGAGTAATATTAGAGCATTTTCCATAACAGATAGGGATCTTATGAGGCCTGACATGAAGAAACACCTTTGTTCCCACCTCAAAACTATGATATGTCCTTTGCTGATCCGCATATTTATTTTGTCTTTCATGAGCCTCCTGTAATATCTGCTTGATCACGACAACCTGTTTCTCCATATCATGTGGTAAAGCTAGCCAAAGAGAAACAATGTCCACAAATGTATCTCAACTCGACGGTGTCCCACACTCTCTGATATACATTGTATGAAAAGGAGTCATGCCTTTCAAACTCTGAAAACTGTTATTGTAGGAAAACTCCACTAAATACAAGTACTCCTCCCACCTCGACTAATGGTCCATGAGGTACATCCTAAGCATGTCCTCCAAGATCTAATTCACTCGCTTTATCTATCCATTTGTATCAGGGTGATAAGTTGTATTGAAGTTGATATTCATCTCGAGAGCATGTTGCATGGTAGTCCAGAAGTGAGAAGTGTACAAGGGATCACGATCACAAATGATCTTCCATGGAATCTTGTGTAATCTGATAATCTCATCAAGGTATACTTGTGCCACTACACTAGCTATGTAGGTGGTATTCACTAGAGAAAAGTGAGAAACTTTCATCAATTTATCCATTGTGACCATGATGGTGTCATGGTGGTATCTCGATGTTGGTAACCCAACTATAAAATCCATGGAAATGGTGTCCCATTTCCACTCCATTATGGCATGAGGGAAGAGAAGGCCAACTGGGAGCTGATGCTAATCCTTCACCTTCTGACATTCTAAATAGCATGACAAAAAATAAGCTATGTCTCTCTATAGTACCCTCTAATGGTACACCTGTCTCAAGGTGGCGTGCATCTTCTTCACCCTAGGATGGGCTAAATAAGGTACACAACGAGCCTCTGCCAAAATGTCCTGTCTCAAGCCTCCATCTCTAGGAACATATATCTGACCTTTGTGCCTGAGAAGACCATCTACCTCTAGTGAAAATCCATCAAATTTCCCCTCAAGGGGCCTCTGCGACTCAATATCTGATTTGGATGCAAGGTAAAAGCTATCATGAGGAATTTGCTACAAAATCTTACTCCGTAAATCTGTGCCCACTGAAGTAGCCATAACCACATGCCTCCACCTAATCAGGGCATTTACAACCACATTCTCCTTCCCCTTCACATGCTCTATCTCCATGTCATACTCAAAAAGTAACTCCAACCAATTCCGTTGATGAGCATTGAGATTGGGTTGCATGAAGAGGTGACGAAGACTCGAGTGATCAGTCTTGAGTGTAAATCTCTGTCCAAGAAGGAAATGTCTCCACCGAACTAGGGCATGAATGACTTCTACAAGCTCAAGGTCATGAGTCAGATAATTGAGCTCATAATACTTGATTTTTCAAGACTCAAAAGAAACCACTCGGCCCTCCTGCATCAACACACCTCCTAGTCCTTCCAACGAAGCATTTGCGTAAACGAAGAACTCGCCCTAAGGGTTTAGAACTACAAGAATATGTGTTATCGTGAGGAATTCCTTCCATATCCTGAAGGCCTTCTAACATCTATCTGACCATAATAACTTCTTCCCTTTCAGTTGAAGGGGAGTGATGGGGTGCATAACCCAAGAAAATTCTTGAACAAATATCCTGCAGTACCCTATGATACCCATGAAACTGCACACCTCGGTCACACTAGTGGGTGGCCAATCCATAATGGCTCTAATATTGGAAGGATCGACTCTGAGACCTTCCCCAAAAATGATATGACCCAAATAGCGCACCTCTGACTGAAAGAATGCACACTTCTCTAGGTTCCCGTAAAGTTTCTGCTAACGAAGACACTGTAAATCCTGATGAAGGCGCTCCTTATTCTCATCACGCATATGTGAGTAAATCAGAATGTTGTCAAGAAATAAAAGCATGAAGCGATCCAAAAACTCCCTGAACACCCCGTTCATCAAACTCATGAACATTGCGGAGGCATTCATCAAACCAAAAGGCATAACTGTGAATTCCTAGTGTAGATAGAAATGGGTCTCCTAACTCTAGTTATCACTGACTCAACTCCCAAATCATATATACATGATATAGTCTTATGGTAATAATCCACTTTAGATCTGTGTGTAGATAACCAATCCATGCCCAACATGACTCCATATGAACCCAACGAAAGGATACAAATATCTGAGGTAGTGGTGAAGGGTCCCAAATCCACTACACACTCAACTAAGGAGTATACAAAGATTTTGGCTCCAGAAGCCATCTCAACATCCCAACAAAGGCCTTGTCTAAATGCCACCAACCTACAATACTCTACTAAAGATGGTGCAATAAAGGAATCAAAAGAACCATAATCAAACAAAATAAAGGAAGGAATACCACAAATGTTACATGTAGTCTCTATTTAAGTTCCCTGATGCTCAGCCTAGTGGATCTCAACCACTACATAGATACAATGGCTACATCCCATGTTGTCAACTATAGGCTCTGAAATCGGTGCCTTACCCTTGTTACTAGGGTTTTTGGGCACTCTCTCCAATTATGTCCAAGAACACCACATCCATAACAACTGCCTGGTCCTCTCCCATGAGATGTAGCTCCAACTAGTACTCTAGTGGTCTGTGTCGTGGATACTGATGATCCGGCTATGGACTACTGAGGTTATTGTTGATGAGCTCCTACTGACTGAGCTCTCAGTGCACCCTATGTCCTAATGGGACCCCTAGGGAAAGGCCCCATACATCGTCCCCTCTAAGCATCAAATATTTTTGGAGGTATGAATGGTGGATGAGTATTTTATTGCTGCTGAGGTGGCTATTGTGGTGGCTTGAATGAAGACTTTGCAGAACCATATCTGTCACGAGGAGGAGCAGTTGATTCCCTTGACCTGTTATCTTGCATCTGCTGGATTTGGCTCTGCACTCTATCCATGGCTTGCTGAGTCTTCCCCCTAGTCTCATTTGCAATGTAGGCCTTCTCAACGACATCTACCAAGGTCTGTGGGTAATGAATGTGCACTACACCTCCAAAATCCAAATTCAGTCCCCTGATGAACATGTGAATCCTGACCTGCTCGTTCTGCATACAGTTGACATATTGAAGTAAGTCCAGAAATTGACTCTCGTACTCTGCTACAATCATGGATGCCTGACGTAGGTCCTAGAACTCATCTATCCTCTACTGAATAAAACTCTTGGATAAGTATCTACTCCTCAACCACTCCTCGAAGAGCTCCCAGGTAATTGTCTCTAAGTCTACATGGAGCTTCTACTCCTCAGTCCTCCACCAGACACTTGCTCCATCCCTCAGAAGATGAATTACAACACGAGATTTCGTGTTGCTAGTGTATGGGAAAATCTTGAAGCACCCGCTCAAGCTCACTAACCAAGCCTCTACCTAAAAACCACCTATATCTACAAAATAATGAGACAGGTGTACTTCAGGATCTCCCTGATATGATCTATAGGTGATGACTGTCGACCCCTAGGTCTCTCTGCATGCTCCTCCCTTGTTCTAGGGCTCCGAGATCTGTCTCTGTGTCCTAAAATCCTATATCCATGTCCCCTATAAGGTGACTCCACACAAGAGTTCTCTACCCTATGCTCATCACTGTGTCAAGGAGATGCATGAGCATCAAATGATGGCTCTCTATCATGTCTGGTAGGTTGTCCTCCTAAAGATCCTTCACGTATAGCTACATTGACATCATGTAGCATCTATAATATTTGAGGTAAAATGACTGCTACAACTGATTTGAAGGTGGCAAGTCTAGTTCTATGTGCAAGAACCACTCATCTGGTTCGTGCCTCCTGCACAGACCAAGGCGAGAGTTAGTTCAACATTCTTATTTTTATTTCATTTTTTAAAGTTTGTTATATTATATAAATATCATACAATGTTGTTTTCTAGGTTTAGAGTTGCGCTAGGTTTAATGTCCATGTCTCATGTTTTCAAGTGTGCCTAAGGGTCCATGCTTTGAACGTATAACTCTGATACCAAGTGTAACGCCCACAAATTTACCCGTACGAAACCCAAGACAAACCTAGGTCAAACTAGAAAAATTATGGATTTTTTTTTCGTTAAACCCACTCGTGACATTAGATTAAAATTTATGGTCATCGCATTCTCGTTTTTTAAAATTACATTAAATTAATATTATTAATTTCTTCTTAGATTCTCTTTAAATAAAATAATAAAAACTCCCAAAATTATTTAATAAATTAGCTAGTCTAAAGCAAGACTTAAGCTCCCCTATCTTTTGTCTTAATGCAATTTAATTCAACCTTAATTAAACTTGCTCAAATTAAATCCAAAGGTATTGTGGTCTAGTTATTTAAGTAATAAAATTCTATTATACCCACAAAGGGGTCAAAACTTGCATTAAATAAAAAGGTCTCTAATAAGACACTTGGGTTAGGAAATAATAACACCCCCCACACATACTAGAGTGGCCCCAAAATAAAGTCTACCCATGCAATTTAAATTTGAAATTTCTCTCACCCACTTCCCACCTACTTTTTGTAGGGATGAATCTCATCCATTGGATGGATTCATTTGGAGCCCTTAGATTTAAATATCCAGCTAACCCTAAGCATGCTTATGAAAAACTCTTTTCTTTTTTCTTTTGACTTATTGTTTCTTCTTTTTGTTTTGCAGATTTGTGGAGGAGAAGGTGGAAGCCATGAGAGGTAATCTCAAGCTCATGGAAGGATACACAATTATTCCTTTCATTTCTAGTTCTATTTACACCCTCTCCTAGGGTTGTATGAATTTATTTTTTTGTTTATCTTATTATTTTGTATTTGCCCAAATGGGCATATGGGTATTTACCCTATTTTAGAGAAATAGGAAAAATAGTGCACACACACACACACACACACACACACACATTTGTGTGTGTGTGTGTGTGTGTGTGTGTGTGTGTGTGTGTGTGTGTGTGTGTGTGTGTGTGTGTATACACGTATGTATGTATATATTTATTAAGACTCCATTTTAATTATACCTGAAATATGAATATGGGCCTTATTGTGTGTGTGTGTGTGTGTGTGTGTGTGTGTGTGTGTGTGTGTGTGTGTGTGTGTGTGTGTGTGTGTGTGTGTGTGTGATAGAAACAAGGCTTGGCCTACATACAAACCGCAGCCACACAAAAATCGTAGACACTAAAATGGAACAATGGTTACCTTGATGGGGTTTATATGTTTTAAATATTACTGGGGGGAGGGTCGTTGACCCCACCTCCCATCCCATATAATATGGGGTGGGGGTAGGGTCGGAGACCCTCTCCCCAACCCAATTTTTTTTATTAACTAAACAAACAAGCCCATAGGGGTTGCGACATCACAGTACTTTAATACATATAGTTTTTTTTTATATATTTAAATGTTATTTAATAAGTTTTATTTTATATATAATTATATATGTATATATTAGATTTGTATAATATATATTAAAATTATTTTATATAGAGAACAAAATAAATCTACAACATTAAATACTTAATATTACTATTTACTATTTAATAGAATGATATTAATATATTCACAATGTCATGTAATCCTTAACCCATTCATTACAATTTCCTTGAAAATTTGATGGTAGCATTATGAGATGCAAATACCAATTTTATTTCCCTTATAAATTTATACAATTAAATGAGGCTAAAGTCTACTAGTAACCATGCATTGTCTTTGCTTCTATAGGTTTCAAGGGAATCAACCATTTTAAGGATAAGTGAATACAACAAGTAATTTAAGGATTTTTCCATCTAGCCTATAAGTTTACTTTCTTTCACCAATACAAAGGATGACAAATATATTTTATCTTATTATCATTTCCTTTCAAATAAACAATAGAATTAATTTATTGTCCTTTACCCAACATAAAAAATTTTTATGGTCATAGCATTCTCGTTTTTTAAAATTACATTAAATTAATATTATTAATTGCCTTCTAGATATCTTTAAATACAAATAATAAAAACTACCAAAAATTATTTAATTAACATTAGTATGTCTAAAGCAAGACTTAAGCTCAATATCTTGTGGTCTTAATGCAATTTAATTAAAACCTTTAATTTAAACTTGCTCAAATTAAATCCAAAGGTATTGTGTATAGTGATTTAAAGTAATAAAATTCTATTGATACCACACAGGTCAAAACTTGCATAAATAAAAAGGTCTCTAATAAGACACTTGGGTAGGAAATAATAACACCCCCCACCACATACTAGAGTGGCCACAAAAGAAAGTCTACCCATGCCAAGTTTATTAATTTGAATGAAAATTTCCTTCTCACCCACTCACAAAGACTTGGTGTAGGATGCAATCTCATCCATGGCTGGATTCCTTTGGAAGCCCTTAGATTTAAATATCCAAAGCTAACCCTAGCATGCTTATGAAAACTCTTTTCTTTTTCTGGACCTTATTGTTTCATTCTTTTGTTTTGCAGATCGTTGTGGAGGAGAAGGGGAACGCCATGAGAGGTAATTCAAGCTAATGGAAGGATACACCAATTATTCCGTTCATGCGAGTTCGATTTTACACCCTCTCATAGGGTCGTATGAATTTATTTTTGTGTTATCTTATTATTTTGTATTTTGCCCAAATGGGCAATATGGGTATTACCCTATTTTAGAGAAATAGGAAACAACTAGTGCACAACACCACACACACACCAAACACCACATTGGGGGTGTTGACTGTGTGTACTGTGTGTGGTGTGTGTGTTGTGTGCTGTGAATGTGTTGTGGTGTGGTGGTAACAGTTATGTATGTATAATTTATGAAGACTCATTTTAATGATAATGAAAAATATGAATATGGGCCTTATTGGTGTGTGTGTGTGTGGTGTGTGTGTGTTGTTGTGGGTGTGTGGTGTGTGTGTGTGATGTGTGTGCTGTGTGTGTGATAGGAAACAGGCTTGGCCTAACATACAAAACCGCCAGCCACACAAAACTCGTAGACACAAAATGGAACAATGTTACCTTGATGGGTTAAGGTTTAAATATTACTGGGGGGAGGGTCTGTTGACCCCACCTCATCCCAGATATATGGGGTGGGGGGTAGGGCGGAGGACCTCTCCCCAAACCCAATTTTTTTTATTAAATAAAAAAAAAAAAGCCCATAGGGGGGGTTGCGAATCACAGAGTTACTTTAATACAATAGTTTTTTGGTTTGGAGTAGAGGGAAAGGGGAGGGAGAAGGGGGAGGGAGATGAGAAGGATTAGTAGGAGAGTAGGAGTAGTGGGGAGGAATGAGAGAGGAAAAGGAGGGTAGAGAGGAGAACAAAGAAACGACAACAGGAAACCGGAAGAGGATTCGAGGGACTAGGGAAGGGAGGAAGGAGAGGAGAGAGGAAAAATGTGGCAGGGAAGAAGGACACAACGGAGGACAGGAACAAGTGTCCTTAAAAATTTGAGGTAGCATTATGAGATGCAAAATACCAAGTTATTCCCTTATAAATTTATACAATTAAATGAGGCTAAAGTCTACTAGTAACCATGCATTGTTCTTTGCTCTATAAGGTTTAAAGGGATCAATCCATTTAAGGCTAAGGCATAATCAACAAGGGATTTACGGATTTTTACATTCTACGCCTATTTAAGTTTAACGTTCTTTCAACCACTACAAGAGGATGAAAAAATAGATGTATCTTATTATCATAGCCTTTCAAATATACATAGGAATAAGATTTATTTTCGTAAACATTACAAGGTTAGGCAACATTACAAAAAAGTAATGTAGAACAAGAGTTTCCTAATAGTTTTTTAAAACAAAGAAACAAAACACACTTCATTGAAGAAACATAGCATCACACTCAAATGAGAAACAAGGTGGTTGTTATTTTACATCATATTTCAATGAACTTGATTCAATTTAACAATCTTATAGTCCCCATTCCAACAAGTAATGAAATGATTTTCAAACTTTGCTTTCTTTACAATATCAACTTAAGATACATGTGCTGATAAAATAAAACTAAAATTTCACTTGTAAAAAAATTACAACTTTACAAAGCCCTCCATTTACACAATGGAGGACAAAATGGATAAAATTAAAAAAACTGAGAGTTTTGATTCTTTCTCTAACTTCTTTTCGATACAAGAAACATGGCTTCTCCTTTGATGCTCCACTTTCCACGATCAAACACATAACCAAAAATGGTGGGGGCGTAGGCAACACTCCTACCAAACCATTACTCCAATGAGGAGGAAGGGGAAATGCAGCCTACTTCCTCCTTGGACCTGAGCCCAACAATTGAGACAATAAGGAATATTGATAAACAGGAAACAAATAGAAGGCTTCTACTGTTTTGCAAACAACATACACAAAAAAATAACAACATAAACATTATTGTTCAACACATGAAAACTTCCAAAAACTGACTCTAAAACAAGCCAAGTAGAGAAAGGAATATGATTGGATACATTTGTGAATCCACAAGGGTTTGAGATGCCCACCTCAAAAAAAATCCCAAAACACAAGCAACTCAAAATCGTCTTATGCCGCCCTACAAATATATCTCTTATGCCTCCTTTTTGTGTCTCCATAATGAATAAAATACAAAAAGATGATACACAAGGTGGGAATCAAACCAACACTCTCCTAAATACCCAAATAAAATCTTATGACTACATCCATTTCATCCCGATTTCACTTTTTATTCTCTCATTACAAATCCTAAGGAAATGTAAATAACCAAACAAAAGGTCGAAGCAATAAAAACCCATTCATTCAACAAATTAAACCTCCAAGGCAAGAGAAGGAGAAAGAAAATTAATTGTGAAGACCTTCCTTGCCTAACAAAGAATCCACTCCACAAGAAAATTCCCCAAATCATCCAAGAGAAGAAAGGACAAGCAAGAGTGAAAGCAAAAAAAGACATAGAAAAAAAGGAAGGCAGAAAAAGAGAGAGCACATAAAAACGCCAAAAAAGGAAAACAAAAAAAGGAAAAAAAAGGCAAAGAAAGAGAAAAGAGGGGAGAGGGTAGAGAGGTGGGAGAAAGGGAGGAGGAAAAAATTCAGACGAAGGGCGGCGCCACCCAAAGAAAATGGTCAATCCCAAAACCCCAAAGTATACTAAATTGGTGGTTGGGGAATAAGGACCCACCCTCTTACACACTCAACCCAAACAAGTACCCATTAAGGACCAATTATACCCATGTAAGAAAAAGTGCAACAATTTGACCTTTTCCTTCTTAAAACACAAAACATGAACCTAAATAAGTGCCACTCACATCATAGCTAGGGGGGGGGTGGCGTTAAGAGGCGTGTCTCAAAAAAGCCAAGAAGGTACAAACTTTGAATTTCTCAAAGAAGAGGGGAGGACACAAGTACCCCAAAACAAATGAAATTCATTCCAAGCCAACACATTAAGGCTGACCAACTCACAGTGAGTTCAAAAAACGGGGGGGGGAAAAGCACGACGGAGAACTAGATAAACCACTTCTTAAATTACACTTAAGAGAGGTTCGTTTGAAAAAACACAATAATAAAAGTGGACTCCACTGCTAATAAGATACAATAACTCACCATGAAATAAAATCCAAATAAGCAAAATTACAAAACATTCCTCAAGGTCAACTTTGAGGTCACCCCCAAATGAAGCACTTATTAACAAACTACAACAATATCAACATATGAAAAACACGTTGTTGTCATGGTGAACTGTTGCCAAGACTCCATATTCCTCACTTTGGTCCTCTTCATCCCCCTTTGGTTATTTTGTTGCAAACACCCTGCAAAAAGTCAAGGACAATACACTTTTCTGGTCTGTGGCAAATATTAAAAACATTGAAATAAAAAATACATGCCTATTAGAAATATAATCAATATCTTAACTTAAACAAGACAAGTAATTGTCATGTTCACAATTTTAATTGTTTGAATTTCATTACTTTATCAACTTCAGCAATAGATCACGAATTCAAATACACATTATAGAATCATATCATTATGGAATAATGCCATTTATCCAATATAAGCTCAAAATAACATTTCAGATATCAAATAGAGATAATCCATTCTATAAATCAGTCATAAGTTAACATCCATACTTTCTATAAACTACTAATCAAAATAACAACGGTCCATCTGTAATATCTAAACTATGATAGAAAATCAATTAACACTAGTCTATATAATAACCAGAATCATTAATCATATAAAAATTAATTGAGGAGGTTTGGCTCTACTTGGGTTCTACCGGGGGGAAAAGAAAGAGGATGAGCGAGCAACGCGCGGGCGCGAGGAACAGAGAGAGGAGAGAAAAGAAAGAGCAAGAGCGGGCGCGATGCACGGGAAAGACGGGGAAAAAAGGGCGGGCGAGAGCGCGCGCGCGCGGCGCTCGCGCGCGCGCGCGCTGGCAGGCTCTCACCCTCGCGTTCGCGCGGCACGCGCGCGCGGGGCGCGGGCAAAGGCGCGGGGACAGCAGGGGGCGACGCGCCGAAAGCGCTCTTTCCATGCGATCTCGCACTATCTCTTTGTAAGCGAGGGAGGGAGCCGCCACAAGGGAGAGGGGAGGACGAGGAAAGCGCGCGCGCGCGCTCTGCTGCGTCGTCTCTCATATAATCGACTTTCTTTTGGTCTTCACTCTCGGAGTAGGAAGAGAGAGAGAGAGAGAGTAGACTCGAGGCTAGCTCGTCAGCTCCTCTTCTCTCTCTCTCTCTCTCTCTCTCTCTCTCTCTCATTACATTTGAATGATTAGAATTATTGTAATATTACTTAGTTTCATTACATATGTTTCATTTGAATTATTGAGAATACATGAAGTGGATGTCATCAACATTTCCATTATATGATTATAATTGATGGCATTGAATGATGAAAATAGTAGCTAAATTATATGTTAGTTACATATATATTAGTTAATTATTGAGAATACATGAAGTGGATGTCATCAACATTTCCATTATATGATTATAATTGATGGCATTGAATGATGAAAATAATAGCTAAATTATATGTTAGTTACATATATATTTTAATGCCCATGTTAAAAAAAACTAATAATACATGTTAGCATAACATATACATGGAATCATATTAATACACTTAGGTACATGTATAGAGCATACTTCATCCAGTATACAAGTTTGAAAACATTTTTTTTGCCTCGTACATTATATTAATTTCGGAAACTCATGATGGCATAAATTTTTTAAACAAAATTAATGTCTAAACAAATCCATATAGGAATACAATGATACACATCAAAAAAATACAAATCTATGTCTACATGATATGAAGGAATGTGACAAAATCCCAGGTTTGGAGATTTTTTGTAACATTAAGGGAATCGGGAAGAGGCCACTGTAGGATAAGGAATGCTACCAGTTGGTAGTATGTTGAATTGTACTAGCTAGTAGCATGTGGAATCCTATCGGCATGTAGCATAATAAGTACAATTAGTCGGTAGCATAATAGGTGCAACCCACTGGTAGATAAGTAGGTGTAACTGACTGATAGCATGATGTATGCAACCGACCAATATAAAATTAATGTAATCATTTGGTAGCATCCATTATGCCACCATTTTTTGGCACCCAACATGCTACCGACATGTAACACCTAACATGCTATCGTCCGATGGCATGTTAGATGCCGACGATCGGTAACATAGCACATGTTGCTGACCGGTAGCATATATAGTGCTACCGGATGGTGCTATTTTGATTTGTGCCTTTTTGAAGAAAATGAAATAGAATACCATAACAATTAAAAATACTTTAATGCAGAGTTGCAATATACAGTCATTCTTGATCTTTAAATCCCAAAGGAATTAAAATAGTCGGTTATTGGTGTAAATGCTAGACGAACCAACCCCTAAAATTTACTTGTACCTAGAAAATTTAGGTGACCCTGGCCTGATTCATACCCTAAAAATTTGCCAATTACAAATTTTAAAAAGAGGAATATTTGTGAATTAACGAATATTTGCCACTAAAATTTATCATGCACATAATTCCATTTTTCTCTCTAAGTAAAAACAAGGTTGGGTCTAAGGCATTGCATTCATCCTTCTCATTAAGATAACTGGTTATTATTAATCTTAAAATATGGGCAATATTTTTAAAGAAATGTTGGGTGAATTTTGGCGCTATAGTGCCAATTATGAGAGATATTTAAAAGCAATGAAAGAACATCTAACTTTAATGGTCGTATTCAATAGAAGTATATCTAAGAGTCTTTGAATGACATGGCTTATATTTTGCATTGATAAGAGATGTGAAAATAATACTGAGTTAATTTTACCAATGCAAATTTAGTTCCCTTTATAGTCAAGATGTATGCATCCAATTACTCAATTCATTGAATATGGTGAATCTTCTTCACATGGGTGTTTACTCAACATGACCAAGAGTACCCTGTACCAAACTAGGAAATCTCACTTGGGGTTGCCAATTTAATAGAACATGTTATATTTCTTCAAAAATAGGGCAACCAAGATAAGTATGAACCCAACTAGACACTAACGATCCATGTTTTAGTTGCAATGTGTGAATGATTGCGATGATGATGATGTGGGTACAAACCCTACTTAGCTTGGTCATCCCACCCTTGCTAATTATGTGACCTAAATATTAAGTAGTCCACACTAGGTAATTGTATACCAAGATCAAGATCAAGATCAACTGAAACCAAATTGGGAAATCTTAGCAAGAGTTATGTCTTTTGTGAAAAAACATTTTTTAAGGAATAAACTAAGATGAACATAAACCCAATTTGATTCTAGTTGTACATGGTTTAGTGGTAAGGTGTGAGCGATTTCCATGACAATAGCTTACTCTTGAAGACCAAGATTGACCTCTAGAAAACTAGAAAACCTCAATAAGGGTTGTTTATTTTACAAAATGACATTAACTTAATTTAATTTTCTTGTAAAACAAGAGAACCATGATGAACATGAACTTAATAACATTCCAATACACCATGGTCTAGTACTAGTATGGTAAATTTTTTGGTCATCAATGCTAGATGAAAGTCCTAAGCGGAATACAAACCCCTCTAATTTGGCTTCTTAACTTGAAGCATTCTTGGGTTTAATAGTGTGCTCTCTTTTTTGGTAAAAAATAAAAATTTATAGTTTGTTAATAATATATGAGCTATTTCCATGATGATAATATAGGTTAAAACTCTACTTGGCTTGCTCGCACAACAAATAAAACATCCAAATAAGTAAGGACACTATCATTGGACGATGCCAAGTGCAAGAGATGTCGTCCAAACTTGGGTTCCTATCCTGAAGGTTTTTTGTGTTTAGCAGTGTGCTATATGTAGCATTTATCTATCTGAAATCATAAAAAATTCAAACAATTTTTTTTCTTGCCATGAAAAATTATATTTTTTGAAATCTAATGGCCCCCATTTATAATCATTAAACTTTGTACTATAACATAGATTAATTAGAAAAATAAACCATTGGTGACTATAATCCTTATCCTAAAATTAACTTCTGTAGAGTAAACAACATATTTCAAAGCCCCTTGAACTCAAAGTGTGAAAAATACAGGCAAGAAATTTGTTAAGAAGGCTCATAGAAAATTGTAGATCCACCTATATATAGCTATTTTTCATGATTTTTAGCTCCATTCGAATATATTTTTATCTTTGTCTTACATATATTTGAGCTAATTGATGTTGATATGTTGAACACAATGATTGATAACTAATGCCAAATATAGCATGTTCTTCCATGTTTTGTTGTTATTGTATTAATGTCTTGGTTTTTGATACGGGAGAAAGTTCAAGTAGAGATTACATTTGACCTCAATTAACAATGATACAAATACTGAAGGCAACACACAATTTTAATGAAGATGTGCATGAGAAGCAAATATATCTACATTACAAACATTTAGGGAAAAAAATCAATCAAAAACCAAAGATGAGCCAATTGATTAAATACCTTCCCTTAAAAATGCGCTATCCATCCATCTCCATCTCCTCATGTTAGATTATGGCAGTTATAAAATTATAGTAGTAAATGCCTAGAATTTCATCGTTGGTAATGTTTGTACATTAATACATTTTTGACAAATGTATTAACTATAAATAATCACAATAAAACATTATTAGCCATAATTTTTTTAATAATTGAAAATTATGATTACATGTTTGTGAAATTTGATTGGCACCAATACCTAAGATCTCTATAAAATGTATTTATCAAAAAAACAAAGAAGAGTTGAATTTATGATTCGTTGTTGGAAAACTATGAAATACGTTAATGGTCACTGCTTGGAGATGATAATTTATTGAGTAAAAAATCACAAACGACGACAAAATATTTGTATATTTGTCTATCTGTGTGTCACCTATATCATAATAATCATACAATCAGGAGAGAGCGAAAATGAAAATTAGTTTTAAAAAGGGAGCTGCTATAATCATGCAAAGAAACAAGATATCTCCAACGTATTTCTCAGAAGCTAAACATTCCTTGACAGAGTGACAGATTTGATGGTGTGCATTTGGAGTGTTGACTATAAATGCAGACTGTTAACGGTGACCTTTTCCATTCAATTTCCTTGCATTGTTTTAGATCATTTTGAAATCTCAATATTCAGATCAAATCTCATCATTTTGTGTAATTTCCAGACCTTTTTATTTGATAGTTTTATCAGTGTGGATATTTCTAATGGGTTTCAAGGGGGACCAGGCGAAGGGGCCTAATGGCTAGTGTTTGAAAGAGCACCTGCTGCACAAGCAAAACAACCATAAAAATCAGGTCACTGAAGACGTTCAAGGAAGCATTGTAACCGCTCTTTTTTGCACTGCAGTTGTGGCCCTGGGCCCTGTGCAGTTTGGCTTCTGTGTAATGCTTTTCAATAATGGCTATATTGTCCTCATTTGGGTTGTTTCTACAAATCTGCAAATAGAGAAATTGAATTGTGGGTTGTGGTTTGCATTTGTTTAATGGGTTTGGGCTTCTCTCGCTTCAAACATGTTGTATGTGGATACCCCTGCATTGGGGTTCTGATGTACTTCATCTGGTTTTGAGGACGGTTTGGGGGGCTTGAAATTGGCGGTGATTGTGTTTTCCTTCGTGCAGAATGGATATTCATCACCTACTCAGGAGCAGATTACAGATGATCTCGGCCTCTCTGTCTCTCAGGTGTTGTACATTTACCTGTGTTTGATCTGTTTTCTTTAATGTTGCATTGATGTAGAGTAAAGGAGTAAAGGTTATCTGATAAACATAAAACCCAATGTCCATTTTTTTTGGAACAGTTCTCTTTGTTTGGTTCACTATCAAATATTGGTGCAATGGTTGGGGCCATTGTCAGTGGGCAGATTGCTGATTTCATTGGGCGCAAAGGGGTGAGTAGCTTTAAGATATGATGTTGGTGTTGAATTATTTTTTGTTCAGGATATGTGGCACTCTCAAATATTTATATATATACAGGAATCCTGCAGAGAAAGTCTTATGCCCACAATATAGATGGGCTTCCTGTTTCCTTTTGATAGATGATTATTCTCATCTGTTTTACATGTGATTTGGTGATAATAGACAGTATCTGCTTTTATATGGAGGCTTTGATAGTGGCTGCAATTCCAAATATTATTGGCCGGGTCACCATCTCTTTTGCAAAGGGTTGTTGGTCTACCCTATAGTAGCAACTTTCGTACGGAGAGTATTAAACGATGGAAATAAAATATTGAAAAAATACAGGTCCATAAAAAAAATACGATAAACACGGAAAAAAATACGATATATATATATATATATATATATATATATATATCTTATATATATATTTGATAATAATTGTTGAAACATCAGGAAAATAATTGTTTTTTTACCTCATGCTGCTTGCTATATACTCTCGCTATGTAATTACCTTTAATTAATAGTAAATACTAAATACCAACTGTAAAACCATCAGTTCCAAACAGATTCACTGGATTCTAGGTGACTATTCCGACAGTTTTTGTTTACTTACCTAATTTTTTGGCTGTTATTTTTTGGGAAACAGATTTATTAAAAAAATTATTATTTAAGGCAGTGACTTTTCTAAATTTTTAACTACCAAATCCCGAAACTTTCACAGTTTTATACGGTGGACTAGAGAAAATGAAAAAATACGGTGAATTTATAAAAATCGACCGTATTTGGTAACTGTGGCCGACTCTACCCTAATCAATTTTCTGTTTGTATTGTGCCCTAATGAATGTGATGATTACAAGAAATTCTAATTTAGTTTTTGATCAGTTGGTAGACAAGGTATAAGTGGAGTCCTTTAGTTAGCATGGCAAGGTAGGGGAGAAAACTAGGTATAGATTTCAGTTATCATTCACTTTAGTTTTCGTTGTGCCGTTGCAGGGTGCTTCATTCCTGTATTTGGGAAGGTTATTGACCGGCTTTGGAGTGGGTGTCATCTCATTCACAGTAAGATGATATGCTTTTCCAAGGACTAAAACGATCAGACTCCTTTATGTGATTGCTTATTTGAAAGAGTCTGTGAAGATTGTATTGGCATCAGCCCATGAATTTAAGAATTTGACATCTACTAATTGACGTGGTTGTAATAGGTGCCTGTGTACATAGCAGAGATAGCTCCCAAGCACTTGCGTGGTGGCCTTGGAGTAGCAAATCAGGCGAGTTTTTAGACAATTTTTTTTCTTTAGCCAATTTGGCCTAAAGTTAGAGTTAGATGAATTTCTGTTTGTTTGAAAATTAAAATCAGAATGACTGAATGATTTTTTTTGCAACAGTTGTGTATAACAGTTGGTATAATGTTGGTTTATCTATGTTGGTTGTTCCTTGGTTCGAGGGCTCTTGCCATTGCAGGTTAGTTGTATATTGCTTTTTTGGATGACAGAGTTCTGAATATTTTCTTGAAACATAGTTTCCTCATTTGACAATATATATAAACAATTTGGTTATGCTCTTCAGGGCTGCAAGCCTTCAAATAGGTATTACTAAAGATAGACCATTCTCTCTCTTCTGTTCCTTCCTGCTGTTCTGAGCGTACACAATGTTATTCATCTTATTCTTCATCTGATATTTTCTAATGAATAAGCCCCTGACATTCCAATTAGTAATGGTTACGAATGATTTCTTCATTCCAGATCCTTTCTTTCTTATTTGATCTCAGTTACATTTAGGAACCGTGAATTTATCAGGGAATCTTATCTTTGCAGTATTGATTAGATATTCTTGATATATATCCATTCCTCCTATTGTGATATGGTTTTGCAGGTGTAGTTCCTTTTTGTCTTCTGTTTTTTGGGTTATTCTTCATCCCAGAATCTCCAAGATGGCTGGTGAGATTTTATGGTAGAAATTTTATGCCCGTCAGATGAAGTCATCACTGTATATATATATATATATATATATATATTGCACACTCAACTGTAGGCCATGGTGGGCAAATATTTATTTTTGATTATTCATATTAATGTGAAATTTGAATACAGGCAAAGATCGGTAATGGAGATTTTGAAGCATCCTTACAATATCTCCGAGGCTCAGGGGTTGATGTTTCTCTGGAAGCAATTGAAATCAAGGTAATGTCTTGAACAACTTGTGTTCTCACATTCTTTAATTTTTCCACATCATCTGTGATTTCCTTTTTTTCTTCTTGGTCATTGACTCATTTGTCACATTTAGTAGTTATGGGTCTCTATATCCTGCGTTGTTCCAAATACTCTTACCTGGTTTAGGTTTAATATCTAGTTTACTTACAATCTGCAGTATCTCGATTGCTTTGTTTCAATAACAATACTGGACAGAATGTGCTTATCCTATCAACGTGATATTTCTCATCAAATTAAATGTAGTTTGTATTTCAAAGTGCTGTGGAGATGAGAAATCAACAACCAACAATAAAATTTTCCGAAATTTTCGAACGAAGATATGCAATGCCTCTCACTGTAAGTCATATGGTTGCCCTGTTCAAGAACATAATTATCATGTCCTCTTGAATTTCCATAAACTAGTTGATGTTGTATGGCAGCAATATACCATACTTTATGGCAGCAATATATGACTTGAATGATGGGGTGTTCTTTTTTATATATTATGTGCAGATTGGCATTGGGCTGCTTCTTCTACAACAATTGAGTGGAATCAATGGCATTATGTTCTACAGCAGTTCCATTTTTAAGTCAGCTGGTGAGTTCTACTGTCAAAACTTGTTATCATAAGAATATGGTGCTTAGGGTTTAGATATATGTAGCTTTAGGCAATTTTTTTTTTTTTTTTTGCAAAAATAGTTACTTGGAATAATGTCGACTGGAAAATTCAATATTGGGCCAAACATGTAACCCTTTTTCTAGCTTTCTTCAAAGTTTTATGTGCTGAATTGACAACTCATTCCACTAACTGATATGGCTTTTGTTTATAGCTTTGAGTTCACCTAGGATTTTATAGCCTCACCTCAATAAATGTACTGATTTCCAAGTTCATGAATAAATTTGGACTTAAACAGGAATTTCATCTGGCAATGCTGCTACCCTTGGACTTGGTGCTGTTCAGGTTGTTCCCTAATCATCATTGTGTGTGCCGAATGGTTTCAAAGGAGCAAGGGTGTAATATTTATGTAATTATTAGTGAAGGGATACTATTCGATGGATTTGGCATTGTTGTTGTATAGGTTGTTATGACTGCAGTCACTGCAGGGTTGATTGACAGAACTGGTCGGCGTCTCCTTCTTATGGTAATAAATGATCCATTCTTGTCATGGATATTCTAATCCTGGCAAATTGTAGCAGAGTTGTAAACGTGATGCAACTAACACTTTTTAATTTAAAATATCTCATGGGAATTCCTATTAATGTGAACAGGTCTCATCTGGAGGATTGGCCGTTTGTCTTTTCCTAGTTGGTGTTGCATTTCATATTAAGGTAATACATTCTTTCTGAGGTGTTTTTTTTGGAATTCTCAATAATGATTTACCTGGAATTTCTTTGTATTTAAAATAATCAAATTTAAATATTTAAAAAATGTTCCTTCCACATTATTTTAATATCTAAAATGAAATATATATAATAAGGAAAACATAACTAATTAAAGGGCATTTTTTGGTTTGAATTATATAATGTTATAGTGGCTATGTGCACACTTAAACTTAAGGTGCACAAAGACTAGTTCCTCCCCCTTAGTCGTTAAGATGTTTAAAATTACATCAACATACGTTAGATTCAATAATTTAAGCTTGACTTCGTGATGTGTTATTGCACTTCTCAGAGCCACCTCTCTGGAGACCACCATCTTGAAGCATTCATCAGTGTTTTGACCTTGGCAAGTCTGCTGGTAAGCTCCAATATCAGCTACTAGTTTACTTCTTGCAATTTGCACCTAGTGCACTAATGACTTTATTATGTTATGCTTTTTATACTTGTGTGACCATCTAAATACAGGCTTACATCATCTCCTTCTCACTTGGTATTGGGGCTATCCCTTGGATTATCATGTCTGAGGTAACTTCAGCATGGAAGCCAGAAAAGCTTTCACTTATTCTTTTAGAGAATCATCTTATTATGTTCGCATAGACTCAGTGGGTGCTCCTAAAACAAACTTGCATATGAATAATTCCAAGGAGAAAGCAACTGAATTTTTTGCAACCTGCTGCTCTGCAGATACTTCCAGTTAATGTTAAGGGATTGGCTGGTAGTGTGGCAACATTGGCAAACTGGTCATCTTCTTGGTTGGTGACCATGACACTGAATTTACTTCTACAATGGAGCCCTGCAGGTAAGGGGGTTGCAGTCACTGTTATAAAGTGTATTTATATCTCTAAGGAACATTAACACAAGTCTTTCAATAGTTTCTTGATTCAACAATTATCTGAGTGCAGGAACATTCTTTCTTTATGCCATCATATGTTTCTTCACTTTGATCTTTGTGGTGCTTTGTGTGCCTGAAACTAAGGGGCAGACTCATCATTTAGATGATCTTAATTGGGAAGAATGCCTTGTATGTTTCTTCTACATACACCTGCGATTATTATCATATTTATGCATCATAACGGATAAGATTATGGTCCTGTATTAAAGATGTGATCTATATCAAGCGTAAATTTTCTGAGATTAGTATACAACTGTGGTTATGTAACCACTCAGCTTTGGGTTGCAATTACATTTTCCGTCAATGCATCTCTTCTGCAACTCCCCTGCTGCAATGAAAGCATGCTTCGGCGACAAGGTTCATATCCATTCCAGGCTTAGAGATGAAAACATGTGATCAATTTGTAAGCCACATTCGATTGGTCTTTTTCTCAAATTAATATATGAAGGGATTTATTTGTAACTATTCAAGTGCACAGTTACCCAAAATTTGAATTTTTGACAGTTTGACATGATTTTACTGGCAGCACCGGCCATGGGTTTAATTTGACGGCCGTTTAATTGTTTTTGTTTTTTAGTGATTTTAGCCGTAAAATACTTGCAAATATTTGAAATAACCATCACATATGATTTGTACATTTACAATATGACCGTCATTTTTAATATAACTTTATATTAATATATAATATATATTTACAAAATAAATAAATATAACTGAATAGTGTTTAAACAATAATAATTTTGTAGTTTTGGAATGTAATATTACAAAATTACTGTCATCAAAAAATTATTTAACAGGCATAGATGGCCATCAAATTTAACCTCTATATCTTATTATAATAAAATTACGAATTTAATATTTAAAATGTTTTGTGATGTCACTAAGGTGGATAATTATCGGCATGACGACTCTCACAACATGCATGTGTAGATGTCACGATAAAATGTGCCCTTATGGTAAACTAGAGCTTTTTTTTTGGCACTACCAAAAATTGCATGTGCGGAGGGAGGGTATCACATAACACAATGGTGAAGGGGTTTCATTCATATTTAGGAGACAAATAAAGGTGGTTTTTTTAATTCATGGTAAGGGGGGTTTTGATTGAGTCCCATCCATCATACAAAATAAAGTGGAAAGATATAATATTGATAGCATAAAATACGATAAGAAGCACTGAGGATGGGTCCCAATGATTAAATCTAGATTGACAATTCATCAAAAATTTATAATTTGGGAGTAAAATAATTTGGGAGTAAATTTGGGTTTTTTTCTATCTGTATATGGTGGTAGATATAGATTGAGGTCTTCCTTCTTGAGGCCCTATCCCTAACTATTTAGCTATGTACATTACTTCGACAGTAATGGTTCCAATGCCCTTTTGTTGTGCTAATTTCTCAATATTTCTTTTTAGGCGACACTCGGATTTGAATTGGGGACAGGGGATTTGCAGTCTCTTGCCTTACCACTTGGCTTTTATCACCCTCTCTATATACCTGGGATAACGGATCATATGATTGCCATATACATATTTAAATAGGGATAGGGCAGACCCATTCATTATAGAGAGAGATAGAGAGAAAGAGATATGACACCTACATATCCAATGAAAGGATCCTGACCCGAGGGCATAGATATAGATAGTCTTTCCCCTTCCTCCCACCCTCTACGCCCCTAAATATAGATATAGGGCACCGCCTTATTGCATGGAGTCAAGGAACAACAGTCATGATGTGGTCGATATTGCATACGTAATATCATAATGGGATAGAAATGCAGACCAATGGCTGCAAAGGTAGGAATAATAACACCTACCCACATTGCATAAAATGTACACCACAAATAGGAGCTAATGAACAGACCCGCAATTCTATAGTTCTATCCGTTATATAGAGATCTAGTTCTCTATCTCTCTATCCGGATAGAATTCACTATATCTCTTCTCTCTAATAAATTTAATTAACCCTTCCCTTCCCTTCCCCATACAGAGAAATAGCTACTGATCATGATCATTATCCCCAAGAAAGATATGGGATATGGCGAATGGTCATATATCTATGCTCATAGCCCCATACAATTTCAATTTAGAGGTGGGGGTCGTAAGTTTTAAAATTATTCAAAATATTTATAGATCCTTAATATATATATATATATATATATATATAGTATTTTGCATGGGATCGTCGTGCGTTTGTATGGTCAGGAGAAGCTTACTTGTCCTATAGTTTAGTTGTTCTTTCAAAGCCAAATTAGATTTTCTCAGGAACTATTGTCCCTTAAGCAAGGTGAGGTAGAGAAGTTATCATTATATGGCCCTTTAGCTTCCATTTTATTGTTGCCCACTTCCTAAAAATGTCTATATTTGAATGAGATCCTAAGAACATGCCAATCAAAGAATTATCCAACTTGGATACAGATCGATCCACTATCTTATTAGGTATATGTCAATAGAGGACTCCATCATATCTAACCCCCACCACCCTTAAACGCTTTTGAAACAAAAATAGGTCCAATCAGTCTCGAGACCCCATCTTCCCATGGGTGCCAATTTGGTTCATTGTGACAAACCAAATAGGGATCCCCATTAATGTCAATGGCATCTACCTCACTCGTTTCTTAGATTACGGCTCACTAGAACGAGCAAGTGCAACCATGAAAGTGTTGGGGTTAACACACATGTTATATAGATAATATATCAGATCCAAGCATACATGCAATAAAACTAAACATTCTACCAAAAGAAATATACAAAACAAGAGATATAAATCAACACCAGATTTAACGTGGTTCACCCAGTGTAGGCTACATCCACCAAGAAACAAGCCAATCTATTATCCAAAGCTTTTAGAAGATATACAATGAAGATTTACAATCTTCCACACCTCTCATGATGTACAATACTTTCTTTCTCTCAAGCTTCTCCTTCTTCTCCAAGAATTCTCTTTCACAATTATTTTCACAATAATCATTAACTCTCTCTTCTAACCCTAGCTTTCTAGCTTATAAATACCTTATACAAACTTAGGGCATTTAGCCATGCAATTACAATCAATATATGCATTTTAATACTAAAATTAGATCTAATTCCCGTGAGTTAAATAAAACACTCACGCATAGGTAATCGATGCCGGTTAGCCTTAACCGATGCCAATTCCTACTTGTCTAATCAATGCCGGTCATAGGTGACCGATGTTGGTCCCTTAATAACCGATGTCGATTACTATGTTTTCCAACAAGTTGATATAGCGTGCTATACTCAAGTAATTGAGCTCCACTTCTCAACAATCTCCCACTCGGAGATAAATTACTGCACTATACATGTACATCGTCATTCTTGGATCCTTTCCTTAGCTTTGTTTCTTCCTCTTCAAGTCTCAAACTCAAAGACCAAAAGAAGTGGAGTGTAACTCCAACTTCTCTTTTGCTAATGACTTTGTTAGCATATCCACATGGTTCTCACTTATATGAATCTTCTCCAGTTTTAGTTGCCCATCCTCCAATACCTACCGTATGAAGTGATACCTCAATTGAATGTGTTTCCTTTGAGAATGAAACCCCGAGTTATTTTCCAAATGAGTTATACTCTGACTGTCACTCAACAATTTGTAATCATCTTGCTCCTTTCCCAACTCTTCCACGAACCTGCTCATCCATATCATCTCTTTGCTAGCCTCTGTAGCTTTAACATATTTTTCCTTTGTAGTAGACAAAGCCACAACCTTTTGCAATCTCGAAATCCAGCTAACTGTCGTCCCACCTACTATGAAAATATATCCAGTAGTGCTCTTTCTACCATCCATATCTTCAACCATATCCGAATCAACATAGCCACATAAATAAATATCTGAACATCCATAGCATAACTGCATGCTAGATGTTCCTCTCAAATACCTGAGTATCCATTGGATTGCTTTCCAATGCTCTTTACCTGGATTGGCCATAAATCTACTCACAACTCCCACTGCCTGTGTAAAGTCTAGTCTGGTACAAACCATAACATACATGAGACTCTAAACTGCTGAAGCATATGGTACTCGTGTCATGTATTTGACCTCCTCATATGAATAAGGACACTAATCTTTGCTTAATTTGAAGTGGCCAACCATAGGTGTACTGACAAGTTTTGAATTCTCCATTTTAAACCTTTCTAACACCTTGTAGATATAATCCTCTTAAGACAAATATAATTTCTTGTTCTTCCTGTCTTTGTATATTTGCATGACAATGATTTTTTTGCAGCTCCTAAATCCTTCATAGCAAATGTGTGAGCTAGATTTCCCTTAAGCTCACCAATGTCCTGCATATTAGATCCTGCAATAAGCATATCATCCACATACAATAAAAAAATAATATAGCTTCCATTTTCAATCTTCTTGAGATAAACACAATGATCAGATTCACATCTCAAGTAACCATGCTCATGTATGAAACTATCATACCTCATGTACCATTGCCTTTGAGCTTGCTTGAGTACATATAAGCTCTTTTTCAACCTGCACACTAATTTCTCCTTACCCTTAATTTCATACCCAAGCAGATGCTGCATATAAATATCTTCATCCAAATCACCATGAAGGAAATCTGTCTTCACATCTAGTTACTCTAAATGCAAATCATCTACTGCAACTAAACTCAATACAGTACAAATATAAGTTATCTTTAAAAGAAGAGAAAATATTTCACCAAAGTCAATACTTGCTTTCTGTGTAAATCCCTTTATTACAAGCCTTTCCTTGTACCTTTTCTATCCACCCTCTTCTTCCTTGATCCTATAAACCCATTTGTTTTGCAATATCCTCTTACCTGCTAGTAACTTAACCAAATCTCAAGTCTGGTTTTTTCCCAATGAATCCATCTCCTTATCCATGCCATGCTCCCAATGTATGTGGATCTCATCCTACATCACTTCTTCAAAACTTTCTAGTTCACCATTATCAGTCAATAATAAATAAGATAGAGAAGGTGTAAATCTTTCTAGAGGTTTACTTACCCTTTGTGACCTTCTCACATGAGTTTGGGGTACCAGAGGCTCTTTCTAGACCTCTTGGACATTTGTTTCCAATTCTGAGAGTGACATACGCCAATCACCTGTAGCCAATGCCGGTTTTACTAACCGATGTTAGTTTGACTCTTCTGTAACCGATACCAGTTCAGCTGATCGATGTCGGTCAGGGGTCAACTGACACCAATTATTGTGTAATCTTTTAGGTATGGGTTTTAAATCCAAGAGTTCATTTTCATTCACAAACTTCTCAACCAGTTCATCCTTGGGTACCAAAATTTGATCCCTGTACATTCTCTTTTCATTCCATTCAATGCCACGACTCCTAATAATTTTAGAATTCTCTAAATCCCAAAAACAGAATCCGAAATCACCAGATCCATAACCAATGAAAGTGCATCTCTTGGATTTTGCATCCAACATTTTTCTATTTTCCTTATCAATATGCACAAAATATTCTGAACCAAAAACTTTAAGAAAAGAAAGATCTACCTCTTTTTCGGTCCAAGCTTCCTTTGATATTCCTCTATCTAGTGAACTTGAAGGCCCACGTTTAATCAAATAAATCGTTTTATCAACTGCTTCTACCCAAAACTGTAAGGGCAATTCAACATGTATCCTCATATTTCTAGCACATTCCATGATTGTCCTGTTCATTCTTTCTGTAACGCTATTCTCTTGTGGTGTTCTTGGAACCATCCTTTCTATACGTATTCCATTCACTAAACAATAATCATTGAAAGCCTTGCTATAATATTCACCACCATTGTCAGATCTAAGGAACTTTAACTTTAAATTTGATTCATTCTCAACAAGGGATTTCCATCTTTTAAAAGTATTAAAAACATCATATTTATGTTTAATACAATAAACCCATACCTTTCTTGTAGCATCATCAATGAAAGTAACATAATACTGGGATCCTCCATGAGAAGCTACCTAGGTTGGTCCCCATACATCTGAGTGTACAAGCTCCAATTTCTGCTCCTTAGTTTCTCCAACTTTGATAAATCTCACTTTCTTTTACTCAGATTACTACATTTGGGTATTAAAATCTTATTAAATCAATCCTAACCCACATAAAAAGCTCCAATCATTGCATTTGGGTGTTGAAATCTGATGGAATCAATACCAACCCACGTCTGAACCAGACGAATCCAATCCTAATCCACATCAAAATTCTCCAATATTTTTGTCTCTCAACCTCCCTATCAATAAATGCATTAAACAAAACCTTACTCAAAGCCCCACTTCTTTTCTATGCCAACAAAAATCTGACAACACTTAGATCCCAACTAGAACACCTGAGATGGAACCACAAAGATTGTTATCTACAAAAAATTTCTCAAACTGTGCAACAAAATTTGAATAGTAATGTCAACCAAGAATACCCTCTACACACTTTGGACATGGTTGCATTGCAACAAACCCATTACAAAAACACCAACAATAAGTGATGACGTTCTAAAATCATGTCTGTGGTGGAATGTGGGAGGGTTCAGTAATATTAAGTTACAATCCCTAGTTTTGAGACGGGGTTGGAGACCTGTTGAGAAATAGAAGGGAAGAATTTTGAGACAGATAATGGTTGGCAGCGACGGCGACGATGGTTACCAGTGGAAGGCGAAACTTAGCCCAATACTTGAGGCGTTTGCTTATTGATTCTGCTAGAATTCTCTTCATCATTTCAAGCACTACAGAAATCACTCTTTAATTTTCTACAAAAGAAGGTGAATTATTTAGTGGTATCACTTACTTTGGTTGTTTTAATTCATTAGTTCCACGGATCTCTTCTGGGATGGAAAATATGTTAAGAATGCAGAAATTTTGCTGAGTTATGAACAACAAAGCAAAGCTCACAAGCAAATGATGACAGAACTATAGAATAGCAATTGCACCAAAAGTGTGCAATGGGAACTTCGATAGGAAGGTACACAAGAGAGATTGGCATTGGAGGCATTGATGAAGAAGTGTATGTTGAAGAGAGTGAAATGTTATGCACGAAATGGAAAAGAATGAGGAAAGAGAATAAAAAATGGAAGAGATCATAGTTCATGATGGAAGAATTTGAATTTGATGATGATGAAAAAGTGAGAGACAAAAGCATAGTAGTGAGCACCTCAATCTCCATAGTGTTCACCACGGGAAATAGATGTGCACATGTAAAGATAAAATATAGAAAAAAAACACAATTCAAGCATATAGAATTCCAAGCCTACAGGATAGCAATGAAACACACGGGATAACAATAAATTTTCAGAGATAAACAAAATGTCAATTATTCATCCTTAAAGGATACCATGCAATGATGTCGACATGGCCACATACATACAGAAAAAAGGCAAATCACACATTCAGATTAACAACAATGCAAAAACCCATATAAAAGGCACCCTTTTTTATATCAAAAACCCATACAACCAAATTGTTTTAATGGATGGGATAACTAGGTTGTTTATGTCAAATTGTTTTAATATTTACAAAACATGTTAAAAGGCCATCTATGGGTAAAACTAGAAGATCTGCAAAAAAAATCTTTGGTTTCTTCTAAACTAGATTTTGTAATTTTTTTAATCTGTATTTTCCTTTTAATATGAAGGATTTTCCTGTATACAAAGGAGTTTCCTTTTAGTTGAGCTTCATATACTAAGGAAAACATGGATATAAATTTATAAATGGTACTATTATGTTCTGAGAAAAATAAAAATGCTTCAACTAAAATTTCCAAACTATTATGTCTGTGGACTTAATTTATTTGATCAAGATTTCATGATATAAATATTATCCTTATCGCTTGCTCTTGTACATTATAGCTAGGAAAAGTATGAAACTATGAAGCTCTTTGCAAGAGGTTGAGAAAGAGAAAATGTAGGGAATACTAGTCAGAACTATGCTCTCACCAAACAGAGGAAATACAAAGCGACAAATATTTGCCAGTGTTGGAAATAAGGTGTCTCAACCTTGTTTGGTTTATTCAGTCAAGATTTTCTTACATCCGTTTCACATTCTCAATGCTCTAAAAATAGAAATAGGAGTTATCAAAATATTCTCATATGATAGTATATCATTAAAGATCTATTTTTAGAGATATTATGACAAATTTTATGACATCTATAAGGGTCAAAAATAGGGGAGAATATTGTGGACGTGAGAGCCTAATTTTAGACCAAAATCTTGCTCTTTAATGCTATCCACATCGTGAGAGGTTTGACACATGGTTTTGTAAACCATAGATGGTTTCTTGTATAACCGAAGGTCTATAAATTGAAGGCTTGGAGAAGCAATTGGAATGGTGAGCTTTGTAAGTACTGTAAAGTTGGAATCCTCCTAGAATTGTTTTTGGTGATACTCCTGTAAGAAACTTGCTCTGCAAGTGTATGTAATCTTGTTATTAGATTTGAAATACATTGAGTGGGCTTTTGGAGTGTGGGTTTTTTTATCCAAAAGGATTTTTCCCACGTATATCTAGTGTTTTTGTTCTTGTTATGAATGTGTTGTTGTGATTTCTGTAACTGTTTTACTATGTTGAAAGTTTTGCATAATATCTCTCCTCAAGATTAGCGTAGGAAGTTGTTTCGCTACTCTTAATTTCCTATCAAGTGGTATCAGAGCCTGATCACATTTGGTTTTAGTTGTGGGTTGTTGGGTTTTTTATGCTAATCCGGGTTTGAGTGGGAGCTTGTGCAGAGGATACTTTGTTATCTGGTTGCAGATATTTCTCAAATGGCGAGAACATATGGGAGGATTGATGTAAAGAAGTTTTTTGACACAAACTTTGAAATGTGGAAGCTGAAGTTGGACGATCTGTTGGTTGATCAGGATCTATGGGATGCGGTGGATGAGAAGGTCCATAGGCCTACAGATCCAGTTTTGGCTACAAAATATGATGTAATGGATAGAAAAGCTAAAGGTCTTATTAGACTATGTCTTGCAGATTCGATCCTGATAAATGTCCATGAAGAATTCACTTCAGAGAAGCTTTGGAAAAATATGGGTGAGATATACCAAGCTAAGTCTCTAGTAAATAAGATTTTCTTGAGGAAGAAGTTGTATTCCTTGAGAATGGAAGAAGGTGGACAAATATCTGAGCATCTGGAAACATTCAATACATTGGTGACTCAGTTGAGCTTGGTTGGGGTTTAGATGGATGAAGAAGAAAGGTGCCAAACTATGTTGGTTTCATTTCCAGACTCATGGGACAGCCTAGTCATGGCCATTGGGAGCACTTCAGTCACTCTGAAGATGGAGGATGTTGTTGGTTCTCTACTCTTCGAAGAGATGAGAAGGAAGGTCTCTCTAAATGCCAATGAGGCTTTGAGTGTTTGAGGAAGAACAAAAGAACGAGGCAAAGATGAGAAGAAGCATGGCCATTCCAAGAATAAGGGGAGATCAAAATCCCCTGGTAAGTCCAAGGTGATACGTTGGAACTGTGGCAAATATGGACACTTCTAAAGGGAATGTGCAAAGAAGAAAAGAAAAAGAAGAAGAAGAAGCATGATCTTGATTTTGAGTCTGAAAAGGAAGATGGAGATGCATTTATTGCAGCTTTGGCCACTCATGTAGGTGATAATGCATGGTTGATAGACTAAGTTTTCTAAAGCAGATGTGAAAATGGTGAGAGGTGCTATGGTGATAACAAGAGGAAGTAGATTGGGTAAATTGTACCAACTTGATGAATGCACGGTTGAGTGCAATAACACTTCAGATAAAACTAAGCCAGTAACTATTTCGCTAAAAAAGGAGAGGGTTTCCTCCTCTGTGGATGGTCATGGCTTCTGGGTACCCAAGGGTGCTCTGTCTACCGAATCAAAATTACCTGCAGAGAAGACCATGTTATGGCACCAAAGGCTTGGCTACATTGGAGAGAAGGGTTTAAAAGCCCAAAAAAATAAGAACCTCATTGAGGGGTTGAATGATTGCAATCTGGAGTTTGATTTCTGTGAACATTGTATTTATGGCAAAGAGAACCGTGTTTAGTTTTACTTGTCTACTCATAAGTCTTCATGTATCTTGGATCTAATCCATTTGGATGTATCTGGTCCTATTAAGGTTACTTATATTGCTAAATTAGTTTATTATGTTACTTTTATTGATGATTATAGTAGGAGAACATGGGTATATTTTTTAAAGAGTAAATATGAAGTTTTTAGTCATTTCAAGGAATTTAAGGCTATGGTTGAAACTCAAACTAGGAAGAAAATTAAGTGTTTGAGATTTGATAATGGCGGTGAGTACTGTTCTGCAGACTTTGATAGATTTTGTACAGATTGTGGGATTAAAAGACAAAAGACAACTTCGTATTCTCTGGAGCAGAATGGAGTTGCAGAAAGAATGAATAGAATATTGATATAGAAGGCTAAGAGCATGCTGATTGGAGCTGGTCTAGAAAAGAGGTTTTGGGTTGAAGCTGTTACTATTGCTTGCTATTTGATAAATAGATCTCCTACATCATCGCTTGTTGATAAAACACCAATGGAGGCATGGTCAGGGAAAAATCCTTCAATTAGACATCTGAGAGTTTTTAGCTGTGAGGCATATGCACATGTGCCAAAGGAGAAGAGACCAACGTTGGATTCTAACGCTGTCAAATGTATCTTCATCGGATATGGCTATGGTGTGAAAGGATACAAGCTTTGGGATCCTATTGCATAAAAGGTAATATACTCCATAAGTGTTATTTTTAGAGAGATTAAATCTTTCCCTGTTAATTTTCAGCCAGAACAACATAAAAAAAATGAACAAAAAAAGGATGTGGTTCAACTTCCTTCTACACCTGAGAAAGTTGAATTGAGACCCCAAAATAGACAAGAAGTTGAGGAGAGCTCACCAAGCTCTGAATCTTCAGAAGAGGAAGAAAAGGAGAAAGAAGTGGAAGAATCTCCACCTCAGCTTGTTCAAAAGTCTACAAGGCAAAGGCAACCACCTGAAAGGTATGGGTATTCTCCTGATGATTGGAAGTGTATATTTGCTTTGAGTACTAACATTGATGAACCGAGATCTGTACAAGAGGCTTTGGGTATGAATGATGCAAAGTCCTGGAAAATAGCCATGGATGAAGAGATGGCAGCCCTTAAAAAGAATGATACATGGGACCTTGTACCATTTCCTGAAGGTCGGAAACCTGTTGGATGTAAATGGGTGTTTAAGAAAAAGATTGGTTCAGATGGAAATGTTGAAAATTATAAGGCACGGTTGGTTGCAAAGGGTTACTCTCAAGTTGAGGGTATTGATTATGGTGAGATATTCTCTCTTGTTGCTAAAATGACATCCATTTAGTTTTTATTATTTATTGCAGCAACTTATGACCTAGAGGTTGAACAAATGGATGTGAAAACTACTTTCCTTCATGGTGATTTGGAGGAAGAAATCTATATGACACAGCCATAGCACTACATGGTGAAAGGTAAAAGCAAGATGGTTTATAAGTTAAAAAAATACCTATATGGCCTTAAACAAAGTCCTAGGATGTGGTACTAGAAGTTTGATTCATATGTGTTGAGTTTGGGGTTTGTGCGGTCTAAATTTGATCACTGTGTATATTTTAAATTTGATGGTGATTATTTCCTGGTAATTACTTTATATGTTGATGACATGTTGTTTATTGGGAAAGGAAAATGTTTGATTATAGAATTGAAATCTCAGCTCTTTGCGAAATTTGAAATCAAAGATCTTGGTGCAGCAAAACACATACTTGGGATGGAGATTAGAAGAGATCATGAGAACATAAAGTTATGGCTTGGCCAGAGTAAGTATGTTTGTTCTATTTGCAAAGGTTCAACATGCAGGATTGTAAACCACTTTGTGTTCCTGTTACTTTGGGAATGAAGCTCTCCATTTCACAATGTCCTTCATCCACATCGGAGATGGAAGAAATGAGTAGAGTGCCTTACCAGAGTGTAGTTGGAAGCTTAATGTATGTTATAGTTTGTACAAGACCAGACATTGCCCAAACAGTGGGAGTTCTTTCTCATTTTATGTCTAATCCTGGAAGAGTGCATTGGGATGCAGTTAAGAGGGTCTTCATATATTTGTGGGGTACATCAGAGTACTCTATATGTTTTCATGGAAGAGGAGATCAACATTCCCTACGTATTCATGGTTTTGTGGATTTAGATTGGGTCGGTGATGTCAATAGTAGAACATCCACCAGTGCATATGTGTTTACTCTTAATGGTGGTGCAATTAGTTGGATGAGCAAGTGACAAGCTGTGGTCACTTTTTCCACTACTGAGGTAGAGTACATGGCAGCTACTCATGCCTGTAAAGAAGCCATTTGGCTAAAGCGTTTGTGTTCAGATATTGGATTGAAACAGGGTGCCGTTACAATGTATTGTGATAGTCAAAGCGCAATCTGCCTTACGAAGAACCTGACTTTTCATGCCAGGACCAAACACATTGATGTTCAGTATCACTTCGTGAGAGATATGGTCGAGGATGGCAGGGTGAAGTTGGAAAAGGTAGAGACAGTTGCGAATGTTGCATATGCATTAACTAAGCCCGTGAGCACAACGAAATTTAGGTGTTGTTTTGAGTCTATGGGCCTCTCGGCCCCTAGCAGTTGATCCATGATGGTATCTTTCCCTTGGCCCTTACAAGGTATTCGACAAGTGGGATATTGTTGGAAATAAGATGTCTCATCCTTGTTTGGTTTATTCAGTCAAGATTTTCTTACAGCCATTTCACATTGTCAGTGCTCTAAAAATAGAAATAGGAGTTGTCAAAAGATTTCCATACGATAGTATATCATGGAAGAGCTATTTTTAGAGATACTATGACATATTTTATGACATCTATAAGGGTCAAAAATAGGGGAGAATATTGTGGACGTGAGAGCCTAATTTTAGACCGAAATCTTGCTCTTTAATGCTATCCACCTCATGAGAGGTTTGGCACTTAATGCTATCCACCTCATGAGAGGTTTGGCACATGGTTTTGTAAACCATAGATGGTTTCTTGTATAACCGGAGGTCTATAAATTGAAGGCTTGGAGAAGCAATTGGAATGGTGAGCTTTGCAAGTACTGTAAAGTTGGAATCCTCCTAGAATTGTTTCTGGTGATACTCCTGTAAGAAACTTGCTCTGCAAGTGTATGTAATCTTGTTATTAGATTTGAAATACATTGAGTGGACTTTTGGAGTGTGGGGTTTTTTATTTGAAAGGATTTTCCCCACGTATATCTAGTGTTTGTGTTCTTGTTATGAATGTGTTGTTGTGATTTCTGTAATTGTTTTACTTTGTTGAAAGTTTTGCATAATATCTCTCCTCAAGATTAGTGTAGGAAGTTGTTCCGCTACTCTTAATTTCCTATCAGCTAGAAAACGATGTGGATTATGTGATGGCAATATACAATACTATGAGAAAAAAAATACCGAGAGGAAGTCTTACCCTATCTTTGACATTGTCGGCTTCCTACAAACACTGTAATATCTAGTAGCATGGTAGGAGGATGGCCATTGACAACTGAACTTTTGTATTTGTTATATATTTGTGTAAATAAAAAGGCACATACTTTAACATTCAAAACTATAAAAAATGTTAAATAATCAATGCAGTAATTAAAACAATCACGGAGAATGATAAAATGCAGGTTTGGAAGCCGAAAATTGCGGTTAAATTGTATGAAAATGAGGCAGGAGGATAAAAATGCATACTTGTCATGGCCTCATGAAAATAACAAGGGAGTTCATGTTGAACACAGTACATAATTTAACTTTTGAAAATACAAACAATGTTAAATAACCTATTTGTTAGCAAACAATATTGCAATAGTCGTTTAAGCTCCTTAAACAAGTAGCTAAGAAAACAACTTGAAACAAAATTTGGATTACACTGCAATGTGTATTTTAGGATAGTTTTGGATGAGATAAGGAATTAAATACAAAGTGTATCACCGCCAAACACATTCTCAAATGGAGGGATGACTTGAAAACAAAAGTTCCCAGATTCAAATTTCACTTGCTTTTGATAAATAAAATTTTAAATTGAGAGGCGAACAGAGGACAGTTCCCACGAAATCATCAAAAGGATTATAAATACCTTTCATTTCTTCTACAGGAGGTAAGTCCAGCAATTTTTTTGCCATCAAATTCAGAACAATCTGCAGTAACAGATTCCCGATTAAGGACAAATCTCATCTAAAATGAAAACTAAGACAATATTTACAAAAAAATATATATAGTTGTGGAAGGGATGAAATCTATTGATGGGACTGTATCTAAAAGTTACGCATATTCACAGTTTGGGTAGCTCATTGATAGAGAGTATTATTTATAAATACTAAATAACTGACGAGGTCTGAATACTTCGAACAAAAATTGTAAAATACAATTGCCCAGAAGATTTAACAGATAAATTATATCGAGTTCTTTCCCACCTGGCAAGGGCAAGCAAAGAAAATGGGAAGCTTGTTGTCGTGGAGAAGGTAGGTGGAGCCAGATGTGAGAAAGTTTTTCAAGGCATATTTGCAGCTATTCCATGCGTAATTACTAATTACGCCGAAGGCGTGTTTTTACCTGAGATAGATCCTTACGACGACGCTGACCTGCTGCAGGTGCTTGTCACCGTTTATACGCCACCTCTCGACACCTTGACCTGGTTTGTTCCGCCGCGTGTTACCCCACTCCTGCTTCACCCTGTTCGGCTTCTTCTGCTTTTTTGTGCCCTCTAGTTTCCTCTGTCGCCCCTTCTTCCAACCTGCCTGAAACATGTTTGTTTTTTAAAATTTTTGTTCAATTTGGGGAAGATTTTGGGATCGACAAGCTACAGGAAACCCATAAATCGTCAGGTGAAGTGGTTTCTGTCAGTCCTTGATTGCATATACGTTTAGGTCTTTCTCCGCTCCTCCCGAGTCCCAGGTAACACTTCCAGGTTCTTCTCTCTGGGTTCTTTCGAAAGCATTGTTTAGGGCACAATTTTGACCTGAAAAGGAAAAGTCAGAAATCGGCACCGCATTGGAGGAGTGGAGAACCCAGCTCCTAGCTGAAGCTGAACAGAGGGGTTGTCTTTTACATGAAATGGAAATTAAACAACAGAAACTACATGAACTCAGTGAAGAGAGAGGTACTTGCTAGCAATATGGGAGAAAAAGTGGCTGTCATAGAAGATATGAAAAATGAAAGGGTCTTCTTGGAAGACAAGCTTCGAATTGCCCAGTTTGAGGGGGGAAAAGTTGACAAAGAATGGACAACCCAAATCCATTTCACAGAGACCATTTATTCTCGTTTGGATTCGTAGGCACAATTCTGGTAGTGGTGTGTGATACATCAATAGCATTGATCGGACTGGATCAGATATTCATATGGGTGCTGTGAATCACAACGGAGAAGGATCTGCAATGGTGGGAAATGACAGCAAAGGATATGGGCAGGTATTGAACAGTCCCAGATATGCAGGACCCACGACCAGAAGAGCTCTTTCCTTCTAAAAGAACAACAACCAAGATGTGGAAATAGCAGAATCCAGGGATGATGGAGGAGAACAACCATCTGAGAGAAGGCATTTGGGCCACAGGTTTCTCTACGTTAAGACATTAATCAAAAGCTCTGCTGCCATTGCTAGCTCTGTAGCGAGTCTAATCATAGTTTCAGGCAATGGGTGTTCTGTTTCTGTGGGTTTCTCATTGTTATCCTCACTGTAATGAAATTTCCGACAGTTGGATGGATTGTATCTCAGAGTGATCTCCACAGGGAATCTAAGGTATCAATCTTTTTTTCCATTGTCTTGCTTATTTGAAACTTGGGTGGTATGTGTTCATAGGGTAGGCTAGATTTGCAACTCTTATTATTTCCTTTTAGATTAAAATTAAAAAAACTAAAAAAAAATCGAAGCAGGTTCCAGTGACTGGGATTTTTTAAAACCACATTAGAAACTTAATTGGCGTTTGCAATCATAGTTAGGGCATACGCCTGTGTGTCCAAGTCCATAAGAAAAGTAAGAAACTTGTTTTCCAAAAAATTATTTAGCCTTCCTATAAATCTCAAAACATCAATATCTCCATATCCTTTTTCCCCCTGTTTTGCTAAATTCTCACCAGAACTTACACAAACCGAGAGTTAGGAAATGCACTTGAGACAAGAAGTTGATATTTGCCATTATTCTCAAAATTGGAAAACTCCAGACATCCAGTACCTAAGCAATCAAAGGCAAAATAAAGAAATCTGGAAACTATGCCTTGATATAACTTATTGCATACTGTGTAATGCACATATAAAAGCAATAATCCAACTTCTTAACACTACACAACAACATTTAGGTTCTCTACTGAGAATGAACCTGTAGTTAAAGATTCTCAATCAACTGAATTGATTTTGGATGATCACACGTAAGAGACAGAGTATATGGTCTTTTCCATAGGACATCCAATTGTAAACATGCTTACAGATAAAATATTCAATTGGAAAAATTATTTATTTACATTTCTGTTTTTACGTATCTAATTTTTGAAGTAATTGTTTACTTAATGTGCTCATTTCCAACTTACTTTTAAGATGTATGGGGTTTGAGTCCTTTTGTCTGTTTGAATGATAATCAAAAGAACATTCTTTCCCAACATTCTTAGCTAGAGAAGCATGCTATATCTAGATTCTGGATATGCATTATTTTCTATCAATTCTGATATAGTGGAACAAAACTTACATGGCCCAAGATTACTGCTACCACCATTCACCTCTGGAGATTGTATCAAATGGCAGGTGTTGAAGCTTGTAGCCTCGTGGCCAGAACCTGTTCATGTGGGGCCTTTGGTTTTTGAATTAATGAAATTTCATAATGATTCGTCGAGACTCAAGGCTTAGACCAAGCCCTGCATTTGTCCTTCACTTGTTATAGGAAAGATGGGCACTGATCAATGCCTCTAAAAGTCTGTGTTGCTCGGTGATTTTGCCTGTGAATAGTAAACATCCATTAGCCTCTATGTGCTTAGAGAGGAGGCAGGACCTATCTCTATGTTTGTTAGTTGAATGGAGTGCGTGATCATAAGGTGCTGTGTTGAGCATTTCATGAGTTTCCCAGCTTTGAAGAGGAGGCAGGGGCCTTGGAAAAGTCCCATTCCACGCAGATATTTTTCCAAGGATTTGACCTCTATCTACAAGCTAAAAGAGGTTTGACGACTTGAAAGGCTTAGAAAACACATTAAGTCATTCCAATGCTGTAAATTCCATGTGTTTTTTTATTACATTAAAGGCACTCCAGGATTTGAGAGTGAAGCTCTAAAAGGCTTTGTTTTAGCCTTCATTTTTTCAAATGTTAAACAACTGTAACCTGTCTTACAAATTTTGTGAATATAAAAAAGTTTCTGGTCTTCCTTTTTTATTTGCCTTGTGTCCTTTTTGGTAGATTTTAGTATCCTAATTAGCTTTTCTGTATTAGTAAGTTTGTCCGAAAGTTTATTTGTTGCACCAAACGTCTTAAAAAAATTTGATAATGAATTTCAAAATTTGTGATGAGTTAAACGACCATAACCACCTGATGTATTATAGTATTACTCTATATTGGAGTCTGGATGATAGTAGTTCAATTTCCTCAACTTAAAAAATTGCCCATGCAGTAGAAGATAGCCACTGATAGGTTTGGAAACTGATCAGGAAATCCATGATCACACTTTATATCTGTTGTCTAGAGCTTATCAAGTAATACAACATAAGGAATATAGGTATTTACAGACAACCAGTAGATCCACAGTTAAGTATTGTGGACTTTAAGTGGTTTCATAAGAAATATTAAATCCTAATCAATCTAGATAGAACTTGTAAGTCTAATGTTTTGTGGAAGTTAAATGGCCTTCTTCTCCTGTACATTATGTGGGTCATTTTGACAGATAATTTTAATGGCATTGAGTGCAATTAAAATTCTCATTGCTATTTAATTATATTATTTTTGCAATTTTTACAAGCTTATCTACTGTAATGGAATGGATTTGTCTATGGGCTGTTACTGTCTTATCTCCCATGTGAAAATCACTGAGAGATTCATAAAGTTTGTTATGTTTATGCTTTATCATCAATGCTGATGGTTGGATTATCAGGGTCTTTCTCATAATTCATTAGTTCTACCAAAATTTGTAAATTCTGAGGAGAAGAGGGCTCAACAACATATAGAGGAAAGGGACAGTGGCCAATTTGTTTTGACCGATTCATTAGATGCAAGTGCAACTCAAACCAATAAAGTGGGGGTATTACAGGTACACAAAAATCAAAATCCGCACTTAACAGATCCAGTCTAGCATAGCTTATTTAGATTTATTAAAAAAATATGAGTTTGATTAAATTAGTTTCACACATAGAAAGCTATGTCAATTTGCAGATGCAATCAAAATATTAGATGGATGTTCGTAGTTTATTTCTTTGGAGGGGAGACAGTTTGTAAAAGCTGTCGGTATCTGAAGCTATGTAATAATTGCAATTCGATTAATAGCTAGCTTCCTTGCACTCTTTCAGGATACTACTATCTGGTTGAAGCCAAAAAGTGATAAATTTGAGCAATGTATTCATCCCTCTAAAACTTATAAAAGTAAGTTGCAATTGTTTTACTTCGAAATTGTATCTTTCTATTGTGCAAATAGAACTCCCTGGTACTTGTGATTCATGTAATTAATAATATGTGGTGCAGAGGAGTTTAGCTACCAGATTGGGCCACTATTCTAACAATATTGTTATTTAACTCAAGGGAAGATGAATCCTACATAAATTTGCAATGAAATCAAGCGTCCTATAGTGACCTAAATTATCAATCCATATTATTATAAAATGCATGCACTTAGTTTCCCTTTGTAGATAGGTGAATAGGAATATTATACACTGTACATATGTGAGAGAGGGTTCATACATTTTGTCATTGCTCATAATACAAAAAAGGCACCAGATTTGTAAAAAGGATACTATTTCTCTTTTCCCCCCTCCGAGAAGAATCCCAATCATAATTTTTTTTTGCATTTCTGATGGACCATTGATATTCACCTCCTCAGGCTTACCTAATAAGGCTTGATAATTAAATCGTTTGCCTTCAATTTCTCGATTTGCCACTTGTAGTTTTGATAATGTTTCTTCTTCCCAGGATTTTGTCACATGTTTTTGAGCCATGACAGCAACCACCTTTTTGTCTACAAGCCTGCTCAGGGAATTGAAATCAAATTGAGAGAGTGAGATTTCTGAATTAAAAAGTGAAGCAACAGTATTTTCTCTTCTAGAGAGATCATTTATCTGGTTTAGGGCTACAGCCTCAGCAACTTTGGCTTCTTTAGCCTCTACAGTAAGGTTTTGAATGGTTTGACAAAGGTATGAAGTGTTATCTTTCACCTTTGTTCCAACTACAATTGTAGGTTCCAATTTAAAACTTACTTTATCAAGTTCACAATTCAGATCAACTGCTTTTGCTTCAGCTTCTCCCTCTTTCTCACTTAGTTTAGCCAAATGAATTTCTTTTAGATCCACCTCTACTTTTACGGAATCCATGGAAACCCTCAAAGAATATCCTTCTTCATAAAGATTCTTTAGATGCTCTTTCACAACTGTAAGTTATGAATTTATTGATTCCAGTAAAGAAAGAGCATTAGATTCTCGTTCATTTGTATTCTCAATCTCTTCCATCACCATTTTAAGTATTTAAAACGCATCATTACAAGCCTTGGATTCCCTCAGTTTTGTTAGATTGATTTCATCTTTCAAACTCTCCACCACAACTGAAGCTTTTTGTGTGTCACCTTCCCTTTCATCTCTCATCGATTATTTTTCTTTTTCTGATTCCGTGCAAGCGAGTTTAATAAGGATACAAGTTTTATGAGTTTAATAAGGATACAATTGAAAATCAATACAACACATGGGCTAATTATAAGGATTGACTCAGAACAACTTGTTTACAAAACAAAAAACATGTGAAGAATAAGATTTCAGGTTTTTGTTATCAACATAGGTAGTTAACAATCTTAACAAATATTAAAACTATAGATATCATTTGCATATATAAACATAAAAGTTAGTTATTCCTCTCAATTGTTACTGAAGCTACGTTATGGATACATCCATACATGGACTCAATCATTATATATCATTGATACGATGATCCCAATATCAGATGTAGACATGCAAAATTTAAAAACTGGTCACAAATTTAATGATTCAACTAGGTATAATACCTTAGGTTGGTTCTCGTTGCCATTTAAATCCACCATTTTAAAAAACAGGAGGGAAAATCTTGTATTGTAACAAACCAACAACATTCTTCCGCTACATTAATTAGCAATTTAATTACCTACTTTACCAGCTTTCCACAATCGTTTAGGACCCACTTTCAACTATACCTTAACTACAACGTTACAAAGATTTTAAATTTAAAAACAACACACCGACAATTTAATTTCAACGGCATTTAAAAACTAGCATAACAACTATTGTGGTTTAAATTGTTGTATATGTTCTTATTTTACTTTCATCAACTATATAAGTTGTTCACTTATACACAATTTATGCAGTGTGCTTCTGAAATTGGTAGTAGTTGCCAACGATGTCGAACACTACTCCAACAAAACCTCTTGGCAGACCAACAACTATTAACAAATTACATCTGTATCATATGGCCTTGATATTGGAGGCAAGAGTGATACGTAAAGGAACAACACATGATTATACCAATGCAAAAGGAGAAGGAGAGGTCTTCAATTTCAATGTAATAGACCCCCTTGGTGATGCCACAAAAATTACGTGCTTTGCCAAAGTTGCATCTTATTACCATGCAAAACTCCAAGTGGGTACAATTTACGCAATCTCCAAGGGTACTCCCAAATATGTGAAGGCAGGGTACAAAGACTCTAGCAACCCATGGGAAATCATTTTAGGCATGGATTCTATTTCACAAATATGCACAAAGCCTACCATCTTGATACCGACAACATATTTCCATTTCACACCTATCAGTGCAATCCAACACATTCCCCTCAGCTCCACGGTGGATGTTATTGACGTAGTTACTTCTTGCTCTGATATTTCTATGGTTACCCAACCAGATGGAAGCAACACACAGCACTCTATAGTCACTATAAAGGACCACACAAGGTATTACATAACACCTAACCGAGGATTTGACTAAGAAGTACATCCTACTCGTCAACAATAACAAACAAGTTGTTTGAATCCTTACACTAGTGACTGCATAGTGTTCGTTATGTAGAAGATGGCAAACACTGATTACAACAGGTTAACAAATTCCTGATTAAGGAGAACTACTGGTAGAAATTCAACGCAATGGGTTATAAACCACTCATATATTTGTATGGGAAATTAGGCCAAATTTTTGACAGAATGCCTGAGAGAAATGTGGTGTTGTGGAATGGAATGATTGCAGCATGTTCACATCATGCCATGCAAAGAAGGCAATCCATCTCTTTGAACCGATGCAACGTGATGGATTTAAACCAAATTACATCATGTTGATTTGTGTGCTATCTGCATGCAGTCACACCAACTTACTGGAAAAAATGTTTGTTTTACTTCAATCGCATGAGAAGAGACTATGACATCGTACCAGAAGCAGAACACTATGCATGCATAATTGACCTTCTTACTCGAGCAGGTCGTCTGGGGGAGGCTTTGGATTTTAGAAGTGGTATTTGCATGGTCTATGTTTGATTATCTCGTTTGGGAATCCCACCTTCCTATAACATTTATAGGATTTTGGTTGGTTTGCCAATTAGTTCATTCATGATTTGCATGCAACAATAATGTAGATTATTTTTTGTACCTATAGATGGCGTTTTACCATTTATACTTACAAAAAAAAGAATACTAATTCTCAAGAGTTCAATCTCATTTTTGGTATTTTAAAACCAGTTCCACCTAAGGTTACCTTTAAAGTTGTGTTTGAGAATCCTTCCCTTTTTATAAATTTTTTTAATTGCCTATGTCTTCTTTTCTTCTTGTATCATCCATAGCAGAAGAACATCTCCAACTTAGGGGAAAAAAACCCACCTTATCTTACTCTACATAAATAACTTTCATAACATAAAAAAAACATCCAGCCCAACAAAAAAAAAACCAAGTAGTGCTCTATATAATTAAATGTTTTATATTGTTTCGAACATCCCGCGTTATCATTTTGTGACAAACATGAATTTCCTGGATATACCACAACACCAAAAACTTTCATCCAACCCTTGTGTTTTTATGCTATTAAAGATTTTATTTCTAAAATCTCTTACAAACAACTGTTTACACAAGGTAAATATGTAACTCTAAAAGCACAAGGCCTATTAACTACTTGACAACAAGATAAATTCTTTTGTTGACATGTCTTTAAATTACTCAAAAAAAAGTTTACAACAAACTTCTCAATCCACCAAAACAAAACTATGATTTGTAAACCAAACAAACACCTTGCACCACATTCTAAACTCCAACTGCCTCAACCATGGCGTAACCTTGCTCCCCTCGGAGTGACCACTAGTTAACACAAGTCTGTAGTTTGCAATGATTTTTCTAGTAGTATGTATTTCAACGTCGTGCTTAGGAAACTGTGGAGATGCCAAGTGAAATGGTTTGAATAATCTATCAGCCAGATGCGTGGACACTTGTTAGAGATTCAACAAGTTTGCAGTGGGTGGAACAAATTTAGATGTCAGATATCGAACCAAAAGTAAAGTTAACTGGGCAAGTGAAACCATCAAAGCAATGTAACCAATGTCCATCTGATTGTAAAACATTGACACCGATGAAATAATCAACTGTTGTAGTGCTTCCTCGGCTTCATACATGTGTCAATGCGTTTTCCCTAAGTCTTACACACATTAGCAGTCCACGGTAAATTAAACTTTTTTACTTTTTTCCCTAAAAATATGTTTGGTGCAGTTGTAGAGGGCTAAAATAGCAAGTTGCAGGTAACTAGTTTAATTTTGGGGAAGTCCATCACAAATTTGCGTGATGGATAAGGCTCTCTGTGTTAATGCGGGTCGATGCAGGACTGATTGAAAACTTGGATTCAACCACTACAGTATACAATGAGCCAAAAAAGAGCGTCCTATTTTAAAAGTGGTGGTATTTTGACATCTAGAATGACCAAAAATGTTTTAACTCCTTACAGAAACCAACACTGCATGCAAATCGATGATGCTTGGATTGGAGAGAGAACGTGGGCGATAGACAAGTCTGTACAAAAATATGGAATGCTATATAACATAATGCAATGTTTTATATCTAGACGTTGGCAGAGAATGATGTCTTAAGAGATTACGAGTTCGAGACTTGGATTTAAATATGGAGATGCAAATTGTTGGCTAAATGATATCAAGAGAGGAGGACATGGGTTGTCATAAATCTAAAATATCCAATTACAACTTCTAGTAACAATACGTTGTTAATATTTCCTACTACCCATTCCTCGAGATTGTTGGCAAAGGCTCGTGACTTGGGCTTTACACTTGCCAAGTGTATTTGTTTACAAATATCCGAGGCTTTTTCAACAAGCCTATTTTGCAGATGTCCGGTAATGATTGCAGCTCACAAGAAATCAAAATTTTAAGGCATTTTGTCAGACACTTTGTGTCTACGAAGAATCTATACTTAAGTTAAACATTTCAAAAATATAATTCTTAATTCGATTTAGTACGAATGTTCGGTTGCAGCATGATTTTTGTTATCACCAAATCACAACACCCCCCGAATGGCCATCATTTGAATGGGGCATTCAGTTTGATTGGGTGACATGGGATTACCTCTCGAGTTGTGGGACTTGTGGGCTTGAGATAATCCTCTGGAGAAGATCGTTTCCTCTTCTCAATCCTACCCACCACAACTACTCCTAATGCAGGGAAGCAAACTACCTAATCCTATTCTAACATTCCAAGGAGATAGGGAGAAAAATGCATGAAAATAAATCTACATTAAGAGCGGTGATACACCAAGAAAAGGAGGTTGCTAGTCACTATCCAACTGCCTGAAATGGAGAGAGGTGAGCAATGGAGAGGGTGGACAAGATGCACCACATAACAAAGATGTATTCACATAATACACCACTTCATTCCCCAAATAAACACAGATCCCACAACCTACAATAAACATTAAAAGTATGCATAATATACCCTACAATGAAGAGAGGCAAGTAGAGACAATAAAACATGCAAATGATGGACAAAATGCATCACAAAACATTGTCTATTTCTCCATTAAAATTTTTCACAGTACATTATTAGTGGGAAAGAGGCAATAGAATGAAATTACAAAGGATAGAGAGGAGGCTTGAAGCTCCAAATTCAACCCAACAAAGAAGAAAGGAAGAGGGGGCGGAAAAAAAATGACTAATCCTATTACAATGATCCCCATGTTACAATTTATAGAATTAGAGAAGAGAGAGAATGCAACTCGGAATTCAATTTTCAGCCACTTGCAAGTTGTAATAAATGAGTGGAAATAATGATATTTGACTTGCAAGAGCTTCCCCATGTTGTCCCATAACTTGTAGTTGAAGGAAATGTTGCCCGTGCGCATTAATTGCATCCCTAACCACCTCGAGGTTTCTATTTTTAACTGGATCTATGATATGTAAAATTCACCATCAAATCTTCATCAATTCCATAATTTCTTGATCTTTATGTGTCGATTTGGAGTCATGATTCCAACGAGACCAATTTTGTGTAATTCTGTTGACAAACGCTCACGTTATAAGCTTTTGAGCAGAGGCAACGATTTTGACTCTCCAGAGTTGCTTTCACTCCACGAGATTGTGAATTAATTATGCGTAGCTCGAAATGAAATTTTAAATATTTCTCCTCTTTCTAATGTTTCTGCATAATTTTACATGTTTTTTGCATTTAATTTTGGTGGGGCCCTCATTTCAATGTTTTACAAATTGGGGTTTGAGTGCTTTAAAAGTTTGGTTTTAAGGGCCAACTCGATCAACTCAGCCGAGATGACACCTCTCCTCATGGACCTCCCTTTAGATTTCATTGGTCTGTCTATGGCGACCTCTTGTATCCATGTCTCATGTCCACATTGCACCGGGTTGAAATATCCCTTATGGGATGCCACTTAAAAATGCACTAAATATTGAAAGTTTGCAGCCAAATAAAATACTGATCTATGCATATTTTTACAGTAAGGACATCGAACAAAATCATTATCTCCCAAAATATCCACTCAAATTACTTGATAATTTAAAGAGAGCTTGATATTATTATGGAGGACATAATAAAACTGTCTTTGGAATTTTACACAAATTAAAATGCTGTCAGAAAAAGCACAGCGTGCCCTAGACAACTGGAAAACTTAAGAGGTTTCTAACTCTCAAAATACAAGAGCAAAAATTAAGGGTCTTTGGAAATAACATTAATAGATATAGGAAATAATATTTCCACCTTCAGATCTGTAAAGGGTTGACTAGAAAACCCCCAAATAAAGGCTGCAAGTCAACTAGCTGGGAAAAGGGTTGGAAATTTATAAAGATGCCTTCAATGTACTGCCACGCCCTGCCCAAATGGCTACCGTGAATCTCATATGGAACCCTTTTGGTTATCTTCCCCAAATGCCCCCAAAAATCCTCAAACTCTTCCTCTGAACCCTTTGATAATATCTCTGTAGCACAGCCCTGAAAGCAACTCCAAAATGATAGACTAGGGTAGATCTCTCCCTACCGAAGAATGCCCTGCTAGCTAGGGATGGGTCTTTCACCACCGAAGTTAGGGTCCCTATGGGATTTCACTCCACAAGCTGTAGATGTGCAAACAACAGTTGCACGTGAAGGAGGATAAAATGTATGTGACAAAAAGTTTCTCTCCTTTCTCTCCCAACTCCTTATATACCTTCCAAGGAAAAAGAGCCCTAATAGACCTAGACACATTTCATTCCATGGAGGGGTCAATAAAATAAAAATAACTTAAGTTACTTTTCCCCTTTAAGTCGTCATGGTCCAAAAGTGACCCTCAACACAAAATTAGAATATTAGAACCACATTGCCCCTTCCCAATAACTCCCAGCGTCCACAACCCCTTGGGTATGACCACAGTTTGGACTCGACTTGGCCCTTAGGCCTTTGGTGCAGGAAAATGGGACATTACAGGTCTCCCTTCCCAATAAATGATTGACCCCAAGCATTATCCTGTCTTGCTGCAAAAGCTGAATACCGCGTCGTAAGTTTCTCCACCTCACCCTGTCGTTAACCAAGGATCGGTGTAGTTCGAAGTAACCAAGAAACCCCATGCAGTCATCATGACCTCCATATGGTATCGAGAGCAATGGTGTTCATGAAGTAGAATGATACTCAAACTAACTCTCCATTAGTAGCCGCACCAAAATTTCCAATCTGTCCAATCCCTGCCAATGCAAGGTTGTCATCATGTGATCACTCAATGCCTCTCTGAAAGAGTTTGTGAGAATCGTATTGAAAACTTTGCACCACAATGAAGTTACACTCCAAAGGAAACATAATAGCTTCAAGGTAATCATAAGGAGGAATCGACCAATCAATGGAAGAATTTGCATAACAAAACAAAGCTTGCACATAGAGAAAGACAACGGAGTGCCTTGGCATTCTCATAAATGTCAAATGAAGGGATACGTATAGGGTGCTAAGTAACCCTAGTGCATGACACACAAGCAAACCCTAAACCTAACCCATGTGAGATGACCCTCCATATGTGAGTGGAAGACACATAGGATCCCACACACCAACACCCCCCCTTCATCGAAGTTGGGGTAGTGGCTATGATGAGTCAGAATGAACAAGAAGACACTCCTAAACAACTAAAAAAGATGTGTCAATGAGGCCCAGAAACTAAAGGCTTGATAAGGTGCCCATATACAAACAACATCTTCCTAGAAGAATAAGAAGAAGAGAAATGGGTCCCAGCATAAACCTTGATGAGGTACCCATGCACAAAAAAAAAGTCTCAAGCAATGAAGGAAAACCTAGTGGGAAAAACATCCACCACAAGAAAACAAAATACTCTCTAATCTAAGAAATATGCCAAAGATGGGTCCTGGCCATAGACTAGCCTATAAAGGTACCCATGTACAAAAGGGCAATCTCTTAGAAAGATGAGAAAAAGAGAGAAGAAGAGGGAGACGAGATGGATGGGGAAGATGCCATGAACGGATCTGAACTCTGCAACTCTAAGAAGTCTCCCAAAAGAATGTCGATGATGAGATCCTCTGCCTCTGGACTAAAGAATAGCCATCCACACCGAACTATGTGTCTGCCCTTAGGAAGGACAAAGGAGATGTGCTGGAAATCTGCCCACTACACGAAGGAAACCGAAGGCAGTAGCACGAAGAACTCTGAGTCTGGTCCACGAACGTGTGACATAGGTCTAACAAGTGAGTGTGGAGGAGCCAAAGGTAATGTCACGAGTGCATAACTGTTAGAGTATGAAGGGTGAATACCTGTAGAAAGGATGTCCAATTGATGTGAAGCCAATAAAAAATCCCCCACGATAGAAAATGGATCCAAAAACAAGGGTGGATCAATGAAAGTCTCCAAAAAAGTGGAAGTAGTAAGAGTCCCAGAAGGGGTACTCCCAACAACGGAGATGATGAACTCCTCTGTAATACCTGTAGATGGATGAGGAACGTGTAGTACATCACTAGTTTACTGTATAGGAGACTACTCAATATCTGATGAGACGTGGGATGTGTCAACACTCTCTGGAATAGTGAGAGGAGGAGAAGATTCCTTTGTAGTACTCTCAACATCAAAACTGGGTGCACAATCCTCTTCATTAGAAGTAGAACCAAACGAATCTGTGTCAGTGGAACTATCATCACACGAAGAAATAGAGGAGACAACGGAATCAGAAGCAGAGGCGAAGAAAGAGTGGGGTCCAACGAAATCTGAGCGAGTACATCTCATATCTGAAGTATCTCTAACTAAATCTCCAACACTTTGCAAAGTTTTCCTAGCCCAAAGAGGACCAGAAGAATCAAGCTCGGAGTCAAAAGATTCTTCACTGAAGTGAGAAGGGACATAGTCCTCATCATCACTACTATTAGAATCGGAAGACTCAAAATTCTGAGGGTCATGAAGAGGAGCATGCTCAACAACATCATCATCGGAGGAGTCAGGGTCCGAATCAGAGAGTTGAAGAACCTTAGTAGTAGGTAGAGAAGTAGAAGTCGAATAGGACTTAACACTTCTCTCAATATCAAGCAATGAAGTGGGCGTCGAATCAGAAGTGAAGTGGGAAAAGGTATACAACCGTGAACGGTGATCCACCCTTCCCTCATCCACTGTAGTGTCATCATTAAGCTCACGAATAATCACCAATTTAGGACCAAATTCCACTCACATTCCTTCACCAAGGTGAATAATTTGGTAAACCGATAGGACATTGGTAGAGAGATTAAGAACACTCAACACTTAGTTAAATTTTCCCCCATCTATCTCTACCGATCAGCTACCGGAAACTGACACTTTCGTGTTATCACCCAACGTGATTTGGGACATATCACAAGGTTCGATGTTGGAGAACTCAACATGCGAAGAAGCCATGTGGTGCGAGGCACCAGAATCTATAATCCACGTCAATGAAGGAGCAACTCGAGCTACGAGGGCCTTCCCTTTCTTCTTATCAGATTTAGACTCTCTTGCAGTAGAAGACTCGTCCTTTGGAGCATTTTGTTTGATAGACTCAAGAACACCTATTTAATTTTTCTCAAGTAAATGAGTAAGGTGATCAATTTGTTTTCTCATACATAGATGCTCTTTATGACCAAATTTCTTGCAATAGGAACACAAAAACTTGTATTTCTTTGCTCTAGGCTCAAAAGTTGAAGTGTTTGTGTTAAATTTAGTTTTGGACTTGGTTTCCTTCTTAGGTTGATCATTTTTCTCTATCTCATTCTCAGTCTTCTTTTCCTTACTAGTACTTGCTAAAGGGCATGTGAATTGGAATTGAGAGACCCTATTTGAATGAGTTTGTCCTATTCTTGAATGAGTTGGGACGAAAAATAGTCAAAGGAAGGCATATTCCAATCCTTTCCCAAGGCAACTTTTGTGGCGTAAAAAGTTGACACAAAGACGGAGTATTCATGACCTAACTTAAAAATAATCAACAAGATCAATTGGGAATCTTTCTTCTCTACTTGGCATTCCTTTAACAACAATCTAGTGTAGACAAACTTAAAGAAGAATGCTTGTAGGTTTTCAAAATCAATAGGATTTAACCCTAGTAGTTCATTTTCTAACTCATGCGCTCTCATGTCATCTTATTGTCCAAACATTCCATCTAATATTTTCCACGCAGAATTAGGTGTTTGGGATGATTCAATGTGGAAGAGCAAGTCAAGAGAAACAAAAATGTAAAGAAGACCTAAAGCTTCATCACTACGGTTTAACCACTTAGATTTTTCAGGGTCGTCGTCTGGTTCAGTATCAGTTCCCATGGTGATGCGGAATAACCCTTTACCTCTTAGTTTCATAATCATTTTCAATTGCCGTTTGAAAAAATTGAACGGTGTAAGTAAATGAATTGTATAAGCATCTATTTTGAAAAGAGAGAAGGAATGTAGAAAAGAAACACAACCACCCAGGACAATATAATAACCCCTACTTTCGGTACTTTATAGTTTAGTGCATTGAATACAATCGGGTCCGAGCGTGTGTCTTGAAACACTTGGTAACTCACCTTGCAATTAGCGTAATAATGCGTAAGAGAGGAGACCACAATTGTGTTTCATGGAGCGCAGAAAAGTGACACCGTACACAAACACAATTGCAAAAAAATAGGAAGGAGGTGGAATCAAATCTTGGTTGTGAGAAAAAATATCTCAAGTCGCAAAGGATACCCCCTTGTGTCAAACTATGGTGGATGCGCTCACTAGTTGCAAGTAATAATAAGGGTAAAATACAATGTTTTAAACGAACTCAAGATGAGTTCAAAATATCTTCAGAATGCCGAAAAAGCATGCAGAAGACAAATAAGAGCTCGGAGTGTTATTGCACACTTGAGCGCATGAGTAGTAAATTTTTTTGACAAAAACGCTTAAAAAATTATCATTTGGAAACGCCTAATTTAGCTAATTTTAAAGCTATGGGAGTTTTAAAAATGATAATTAATGTTAATTTAAAGGATGATTTTAAAATAATACTAATTGTAAATGAAGGTCAATTTGAAATTAATAAAACTAGATTTAATATAATTAAATCTAATTAATTTAAACTAATTAGGATCTAATTAAAAATGAAATCCTAATTAAATATTTTAATACTTTCCTTTCTAAAAGAGTCAAATTTAAATTGTTTCCCACTTTCAATTTAAAATTTTCGGTTAAGATCTATGAAGATCTATTAAAGGAAACTAACTAAGATTTATTAAGATCTATTAAATTTAAAAGAAACTAATTTCTATTAATAGAAATAGATTCAAAAAATCTCACCCTTATTTAAAAAGGCACACACTAAATGAATTTTAATAAACTTACCAAAAAAAAGTTTGAGTTGTGCAGTCGTGGAGCCAAGTAACGGCCGAGTGTTGTGGATACGTGCAGCGTGCTTTGATACCATGAAAGAGTTTGCGAGAATCGTATCGAAAACTATGCACCACAATAAAGTTACACTCTAAAGGAAATGTAATAGCTCCAACATAATCACAAGGAGGAATCGATCAATCATGAAATAACTTGCATAACAGAACAAAGTTTACACATAGAGAAAGACAACAGAGTGTCTTGGCATTCTCATAAATGTCAAATAAATGGATACATATAGGGTGTTGAGTAACCCTAGTGCATGACACACAAACAAACCATAAACCTAACCGTAAACCTAAACCATATGAGATGACCCTCCATATGTTAGTGGAGGACACATAGGATCCCACACACCAACACTCTCCAATCAACTTCTGGATATGAAAGTCCACTCTGAATCTTGTAGAATTCCTTGGATCAACCTGTGAAATAACTTGTATACACACAAAGTATGCCAACTCTCCCACATGACGCACATTGGTGTGAGAGAACAACTCCTCATAATGTATCTTGATGTGTCCCGTGGGGAAAAAATCCCAAGATTCTAGTACATGGTCAACCGACAATGTCAACTCTACAAAGTTCACCTCTGTGATGAGTGATAACCTATTGAAAAACTAGGTAACTGAGTCGACTCCATCCTTCCACTAACTAGCACATGGGTGAAATGCCCACTGTGCCTAGAAGCAGTAAAATACATAGGAGTGCTATCCCCTGTTGACTCAGAACATGATGAATTTGTAAGCTCCAATTTGTTATAACGACAAACCGTACATTCCTGTACGAAGTTGGGGCTATTCTCCCTCAACCCATGCCATCTGAACCTCTCTGATATGATCCTGTAGGTCTCATCGAAGCTCAGGTGTCCGGTCAGGAAAGAACAATGCACATGTCGCAATATCTCGAGTCTGACACAAGGTATAATCTACCATGATAGAATATCATCTCATTCTCCAATATGTAGTTGTCATCCTGTATGTGACCATCTAGAATCTCACAAGTGTGTCAGTTCTTGGAGTACTCAACAAGCAAATGAGATCTCCAATCTACCGAAACCTCAGATAACCAACATAATGATACACTTGGATGATCTGAACCTATAATCCCAATCTCTGTAACTATCTCATGTGCAACACTATTGGTTACACCCACATCCATGACTCCACTCATCCCATCTAGAGTCAAAGTCTCCATCATATCTAACTCACTCCCCAATTCAACATCATCCGACTCACTCTCCACATAAGTCGTCATGGTGTGCTCTGTGTCTGCAGCAAACAATCCGTCAGAATAAGAGTCATCAAATATACCACTTGTCTCATACCTTGTGATGTCACCATGATCCACAAGATGCTGAGTTCCTTCACAATTCAACCGCTACAATGACATACTTCTTTCTTCACTAGTCAAATCTTTTGCATTCTGCCCTTTTATACCATGAAATCTGATTTCTTTGTTTTCCTTGAAAATTTTCAGTTTATCCACATGAGAGATGAATGTAAATTTCTCAAAATATGGAAGCCAATATGTCCAATGAATGATTCCAACTTCAAATAACCCAAATGTACAAACACATTCAAGTACTTCACATTTCTAAATGATAATAAATAAATGAGTTACCTTATTTGAGCAAGACATGTCTTTCCATGGACATAACTCATCAATACCTTCTATGTTGGGAATACACATGGCTGCTCCCTCATCATACTTTATTTTCTTTCCACATTTTCATTTCATCGTAAATGCAAGAGGAAGGGAAATCAACATTAGAAATCATGCATCCATAAACTTTACCATAAGGAACTTCATACCTTTTGTTGTACCCATCGATTCTCGTCATGAGAGAAAACAACACATCTGAAATAACATAATTGGGGTTGTTCATCATACCTTTGCAACTAAGAATTTCTGATATAGGGTCAACATCTTCATTCTCCTTTGATTTGTCAACACATGCATCATCATCTTCCTTAACATCATATAACAATTGCATCCCAAAAATAGTATTACCTCTAGCAAATTCAACCACAATAAATATACCACATACCTTGTGTCCTTTCAATAACATGGGCTCCTGCATTATTTTATTTGCCAACATATGCTTATTAGCTGAATCAAGAGCAATGTCAATGGAGGATGTGTTTATGGGTAAGTGCAAGAAGTTGATGGACAAATATAGGGTCATTCGTGGATGTCATATTGCAAAAAACAGTGAAATCTCAACTTGTAGGGATTATTAGCTATATGCACACTCAAAATTAGAAAAATTTATATAAATATGAATCATAGCATTCGGAATCTAGTTTCTAAAATACTAATTTTTTTTAAAAAATGGACAAGTTTAGTTATATTAAACACTTAAAATTATATGACTTAGTTTTTTTTTGGAAAAAACTTATATGATTGTAGTCCGTTTGCCCGCATTTTGGATGACCAAATCTTATTATTATTTTTTTCCTTTGGTGAAACATTAGATGTAGTTGTCTATCTTGGGAGGGATTTTATTTTGTATTTTTTTGAGCAATATATATTTTTTAATGATTTTTTCTGTGAAAGTGGTCTGAAAATATTTAGAAAACGAAGCGCTTTCCATTTGCTTGCCATAACTATATCAAAAATATCGAAATCAAATATATATATTTTTTAACGTATATAGAATTTGTCTATGCTTGGGATGGTATAAGTTTTATCACATTTTGATAAGCGAAACAAAATCTAAAGTCTTAAACGTAGACATGAACATTCACCGGAAAAAATGTCTTAAAGACCTATTGTTAGTAAAAAATTATAAAATGATATTTATTTTATTTTAATCACTTTAAAATCAATATTTCTACGAAGCTAACAGTCTCCCCTACGCGATGACACCATTTTTGTGAAATGTTTTCAATTTTTTTAGCATGGTTCAAGTCTTTGGAAGAACAGATTTGAGGTTTTTTGACCTTTTACACGTCATAATGACCTTCCATAGCTTTGGTTGGGGAAAAACAAAGATTTCCCAAGGCTTAGGTTCGGTAGATAGATCCGCGATCGTGGTTTATAAAACGCGATCGTAGTTTATAAAGAGTGCTTGCAGTTCATAAATCATATTTACACACATCCCAATGTCTGAATTACCATGTGATTTTTACTCTCTAACCTTACCGTACGAATTACTACGAAATTCTATCTTTTTCTACACATTTTTCTTATCACCAGAAGAAAACATCATGGGAGACAAGAAATGAAGTCAAAAAAGGAAATCATTAAGTAAAAAACACCAAACGAATTAAAGGCCAACAAAATTCAAAATGCTAAGCGAATGCAGAAACTTCGTGAATCAAAAAGACGTTCATCTTCAACCCCAACTATTGTAAGCAATGAAGAACCAGATAACGTTTCTACTGTCAATGTTGAAGTTGAATTAAATACTTGCAATGAAGATGTTTTCACTGTCAATGTTGAAGAAGAATTAAATACTCATGATGTAGAAAATGTTGAAATTGAAGGAAACAATAAAAATGTGAATAAGGAAATTCATGTTGAAACTGTAGACAGGTAAAATTTGACAAAAACACCTCCTAGGATTTTACGTAAGAAACCTAATTTTTTTATTGAAATTGATGAAAATATTTTGAAGCCAATGTATGACAAACTTTCTGAACGAAAAATCAGAAAAAAAGCCATTGAAAGTTGGGATAATCATTTTAAAATGATTCCCAAAGATGTCAGTTGTTGGTTAGTTTCATGAAATTGATTAAAATGAGACCTACATTAAACACCTTAGGATTGACAACATCTAATATACGTGGTCAAACCTTTACAATTGTTGAAAACCTTCATGATGCATATCACACTGTTGGTGTCATGAGATGCACTAGGGATAGTAATATTGTGCGTCGTGTACTTGCTACTAGTGTTGTAAGTGAATCAATAAAAAAATAACATTTGATTACGCAAACAAGTCGAATGTTGCAAGTTAATCGAAAAACTCTAATGAAAGCAATTAAAAGACGTAATATCCTTCAATCACTCAATAACGCCAATTTTTGGGCATTTTCTGCTAGAGCACCGCGTAAGAAAAATAATAATTCTGATGCTATAAGAGAAGTTATTAAATTTTGGCATGATAACACTAGAGTTTCACCTAATACAAGATATATTATAAAACAGAGAGTTGGTTCTACTAATCGTGAACCACATCTAAAGTATTTCTTAGATATGACTCAAACTCAATTATTTCGTAAGCTTGAACAAGATAATCTAGAAATTAAAATTAGTCAACGTTTTTTAAAATGTTGAAACCATTCTATGTGAAAATCAACCACGCTCACACCACTTGTTGTAGGCAACATGTTAAATTTGTGATGCATTATGCTAAATTGTTACGTATTCGTTCGAATTTTCATTCTGAAACTATGTTATTGGAATGTGGTGTTCAAGTTCCACCAATATCTTCCAGGGATTTCATTCCTACTATATTTTGTGAAAAAGAAGTTAGACAATTTTTTATAGTCAGGATTGTTTAGATGGAAGTTGTAGTACATGTGGCGGATTACCTAAATTAGAAATTTGCATCCATGAGCAAGTTGAAGGTACAATATGACATAATTTAGTTGAGTTTGATAAATATAAATCAGTTGCATACCAGTTGAAAGATGGAAAAGATTCTAAATGGTGTGAGCTAGTTATAGAACAAATGTCTGTTTTCTAATTTTTGAGAAAATTCAAGGATAAAATTATTTATGAGTATGTTAGGCATACACATAGAACTCGATAGTTGGATGAACCGTTCAAGCTATGCAAAAACACATTTTCTATTGGTACTATTGTTTCTGTAGTTGATTTTGCAGAGAATTACACATTGCAACCACAAATGAAGGTTCAATCGCAATATTACAACTCAGTACAAATTGTCATTTTTGTGTATATAGCATTTCTACATTCTCCTGATAGTACAAAGAATAATCAAGTTTTTTTAAGAGAGTACCAATTTTATATCAGTAATGATCGTACTCATTCTATTGAATTTGTGCAAGGGTGTTTCTAGTTATTTTATGGAAACTTGTCTAATAGGGACATTCACTTCAAACAACATTATATATGGTCAAATAATTACACGTCTCAGTTTAAGAATACATGAATATTTTATTGAATGAACAGAATGCACGTCAAGATGGGTGTGTAACATATTTGGAGTTTCACTGAGGCTGGACATGGAAAAGGAGAGCATGACGGTGTAGGGGCATGTGTGAAAAGAGCTCTTGTAAGAGAAGAGTTGAAGTACAAAGATGGTGCTAAATTAAAATATGTAAAGAGCATAGTGGAATGATGTATTGACAAGATAGTCCAAGGTTCTTAAGAAAATTTCACAGTTCGCAGATATTTTTGGTTGATAGAGGAAAAACAAATTGCTAACTACGAGGATTGTATGACACTCACTGGGTCCAGTGATATGCACTCATTTTGTAGCTCAGATGCTACTTCGTGGGCCGTAATGACAAGAAAGTTTACATGTTTTTGTGCATCTTGTATCGAATTTGTCACTGCTGAGTGTGATTCACAAGAATGTGTGGATGGATGGATTTGTAGACCTCTAACTTCGCTTCCTAGTTATCAACCTCTACAAGTATTACGACTTGTTTTTGTAGATGAAGTTGCAACATCCAAGGACTTTGACAAAATTTTGATTTTGGTGCGACAAGGTATTTATGGTTATTTATTTAATTTTGTATTGAGTTATGTCCATTGAAATTTTAATATGTAATTTAAATTTGAGTTGTTCAACCTTTGTTTTTTTTGTAGGACATGTGTTTGCAGTAATTGTGACAGAAGACAATGAAGAATGAACAAACTATTTCTTATGTCATTGCATCGAGGAAAGAAAGAAGTTGAATTCTCCTATTATAGATGGCAAAGATATTGAGTATCCTACAGAGTCAGTGGTAGTTACTGGAACTTGGCTTCGGCGGTATCCATTAAAAAAAATCCTCTGTTTGTGTGTTTGAAGACTTTGAGACACATAGGAAAATACTCTTATATTCACATCTAGTTCTAGCGACAAATATTCAACTGTATAGATATCGACGAAGGCCTAATAACAAGATTCTTTGGAAGGTTCGAGAGTCAAATCATGAAGCAATCTTTTCTGCTATTCAAAGTAGATCCTATCCTGATGGTTCATTAGAATGAATTTACAAAGCTCATGTCTGGTATATATAATTTCTTTGATATAAATATATAAATTTGTTAGTTTAAAGATCTAGATTTAAGTTTGAATATATTTTATTTTAAATTTGTGTATTTTATATATATATAGTATATGGTTTTGATTTGAAATTTAAATTTCTTTGACTAACACTTTTATGTTTAGGTTAGTGGTGCCAGAAAAGATTCCACCTTCACGTGGTTAGCACTGTTAGTAGAGAATTTTAAATTCTCTAAGCTAAGAGAAGCTTTCATTGTTTGAAAAATTTCTAAATTTTGAAAACGTTGTAAATTTTAAAAAAGTTGTAAATTTTGAAAAAGTTGTAAATTTTGAAAATGACTCCTCCCCAAGTGTTTACAAGACCATACCTACATTGTTTGCAAAATATAGCGTTTAACAACCTTACACTGGCTCAAATTACACTATTTTACACGTTTGCAAATAATAAAGTAGCGAGAGCACCAAAATGAGAAGGAAAAAATAGAGAGAGGCTATTGTAGAGGGTCCCTACATCAAGGTGTCAGATAAGACAAGATGTCTTTAGGTGCCACAGAGTCAAAGTAGTCACCCGTCGAAGTTGAACGATATTTTGGTCTCAGGGCTCTTAAGGGACTATGCCCGAACGAAGTACCCCAAAAACAACGACCTTGTCACGCACCGAAACACTGCCTAGCATTCACCTGGCCACCTAGACATGTTGGCACAGTCGGTTCGGTGCCACGACCCACCATTTGTAAAATATAGTGGTTGACAACCTTACATTGGCTCCAACTACATTATTTCACGCGTTTGCAAATAATAGGGCAGTGAGAGCACCGATATGAGAAGGAAAAAAGTGAGAAAGGATATTGTATAGGGTCCCTACACCAAGGTGTCGGATCAGACGAGGCATCTCTAGGTGCCATGGAGTCTGAGTAGTCACTCGTCGAAGTTGAACAATATTTTGGTCTCAGGGCTCTTAAGGGACTACGCCTGAATGAAGTAGCCCAGAAGCAATGACCTTGTCGCGCACCAAAACACCACCTCCTCTAGCATTCACCTGGCCACCCTGGATGTGTTGGCGCAGTTGGTTCAGTGCCACGACCTACCGTTTGTAAAATATAGCGTTTGACAACCTTACACTGACTTAAACTGCACTATTTCGCGCATTTGCAAACAATAGGGAAGCGAGAGCATCGATATGAGAAGGAAAAGACCGAGAGAGGCTTTTGTAAAGGGTCCCTACACTGAAGTTTCAAATCAGACGAGGTATCTCTAGGTGTCAAGGAGTCCGAGTAGTCACTTGTCGAAGTTGAATGATATTTTGGTCTCAGGGCTCTTAAGGGACTACGCCTGAATGAAGTAGCCCGGAAGCAACGACCTTGTCACGCATCAAAACACCACCTCCCCTAGCGTTCACCTGGCCACCCGGACATGTTGGCATAGTCGATTCGGTGCCACGACCCACCATTTGCAAAATATAGCGTTTGACAACCTTACACTGGCTCAAACTGCACTATTTCGCGCGTTTGCAAATAATAGGGCAGTGAGAGCACCGATATGAGAAGGAAAAAACCGAGAGAGGCTTTTGTGGAGGGTCCCTACGCCGAGGTTTCGGATCAAACGAGGCATCTCCAGGTGCCACAGAGTCCGAGTAGTCACCCGTCGAAGTTGAATGATATTTTGGTCTCAAAGCTCTTAAGGGACTACGCCCGAATGAAATAGCCTGGAAGCAACGACCTTGTCACGCACCGAAACACCACCTCCTCTAGCGTTCACCTGGCCACCCAGACATGTTGGCGTAATCAATTCGGTGCCACGACCCACCCTTTGCAAAATATAGCGTTTGACAACCTTACACTGACTTAAACTATAGTATTTCACGTGTTTGCAAACAATAGGGTAGCGAGATCACTGAGATGAGAAGGAAAAAAATGAGAGAGGATTTTGTGGAGGGTCCCTACACCGAGGTGTCAGATTAGATGATGCATCTCTAGGTGCCACAGAGTCTGAGTACTCACCCGTCGAAGTTGAACGATATTTTGGTCTCAGGGCTCTTAAGGGACTATGCCCGAACGAAGTAGCCCGGAAGCAACAACCTTGTCGCGCATCGAAACACCACCTTCTCTAGCATTCACCTGGCCACCCAAACGTGTCGGCGTAGTCATTTTGGTGCCATGACCCACCGTTTGCAAAATATAGCATTTGACAACCTTATACTGGCTCTAACTGCACTATTTCGCGTGTTTGCAAACAATAGGGCAACGAGAGCACCGATATGAGAAGGAAAAAATAGAGAGAGACTATTGTAAAGGGTCCCTACGCTGAGGTGTTGGATCAGACGAGGCATCTCTAGGTGCCATGGAGTCCGAGTAGTCACCCGTCAAAGTTGAATGATATTTTGGTCTCAGGGCTCTTAAGGGACTACGCCCGAACGAAGTAGCCCGGAAGTAACGACCTTGTCGTGTAGCAAAACACCACCTCCTCTAGCGTTCACCTAGCCACCCGAAGGTGCTGGCGTAGTTGGTTCGGTGCCACAACATCCTGAGGCATGAATTCTCACTCCTCGCCTCCGTTCATTTCCTAGGACTCAAAACATTCAATGTCACTTGTTTACCTTCCATCTCTCTTGTTCTCTTTGGACTTGGCTCTGTCCTCTTAGGTGCTTCATCACTGTCCTTACTTTTCTCTCTTGAGCTATGTTGTTGTGGTGATCTCTCTCCATCCTCTACTACCCCAGCTATGTGCTTACATGCTCATTATTTTTGCATTGTAATAGGATTCTTCATCACAGATCACTACACAGAATTAGGAGTATAAGTAATCATCAAACAATTAAGGGAACACATGTGTGAGGACCTTTTATTCATAAGTGCCATCATTGATTGCATGAGATTAATCATCTCTGCCTCAAATTGAAGCAATGTCTCCCATCTGAAACTTCAACCCCCCAGTCCATCAAGCAAGATCAAGCATTCATACTGCAAAGAAGAACATGTGACCATTGGGTGAGCATGATCCTTGAAAAAAGGAACATGATCTATTTCCTGAGATTATCTATTTGTGTAGATTGTTCTTGGTCATATTTTTGAAAATCAATAGGAATAGAGTTGAGATTAAGAAAGAGAAATTCCATTGGGAAAATAATCTCCCATTTGCGAGTGAGATGAATAATTTTGATTCTCATTCCTTGGTGAGCTCAGGTGTGTTTTCATCTGACTCAGAGAACTTGTATGATATTTTGTCCCATACCATCACCTAGAGGTTTGATGCTCTAAAAGAATCCATTTCTGATTTTGAATTCCATGAGGAGAATGTATCAATTTTTTTGGAAGATCTTGGCACAAGAATGCATGAGCTTGGTACTCCTCTCAGGGAGAATAATTCCACATAAAGAATATTCAGGATTCAAATTTTAAGAATTGGTTCAGGAAAATATTTGTGACCCTTTCCTTCAATAGTCAATACTTTAGAAGCCCTCAAGTAGAGATCATAGGTTATATCTCTAGAATCCTATGAAGAGTTAAATGAAAAATATTTAGTCAATGTGAAAATATCAATGCCGTTCCTAAGAATTGACTCAACACATTGGATCATGTGAACATCTTGGAAGATGAGAAAGTTTTATTTGTAGTTTCTAGATTCAACAAGATGGTCTATGGAAAAGCCTCATCATTCAAGATCTTCCGCAGAGGAAGACATGAGTTGATTCTTCATTAGAGGAGGATTCTTCATGTGATGGGTGGAACCTACGAATACTAATAAGGGATTACTGTCAAATTTTTACCCTTTTCAACTTGGGACATTAGAATGCACCACCACATGAAATCTCTCCCTTTCGTCACTTAAGGCTTGTAACATTCTCACTAGGTATTCAATTCCTCAGCACCCCAACTTGATTATGTTTCCCCCTCTCATGAATACTTAACCCCTTCACACATTATCACCCCTTTAAGTCCCTTTGTCACTTAAGGCTTGTAACCCTACCCTGTCATGCCATGTAACCCGGGTTAATCCAGAATGGTCAAGGATGAGTTAGCTAGGTTAATGTTAAGAGGCGAGTATAAACAAACACTTAGCCATTTTTTTAATCCCTTTTTAATATTTCCTTTTCCTTCATTGTTGCTAGTATTTAGTTATGCTACTAAATTTTCAAGAAACCCTATTGCAAAAATCACATTTTTGCTCATATCTCCTTCATTTTTACTCCATTTCCCCTGCAATTTTGCCCGTAACTTCTACTCATGAACTCCTTGAAGATGATATAAAAATATTTTCCATTGGTACCCTAATTTTTTATAGCATCCCATTTAAAAATTCAGAGAAAACTTTCCTTTTTAGATCCTTGTAATTTTGGAGATCGAAAACACTTGAAATTTGAAGTAGGAAACCATATGAAAATACCTAATCTAATGAAAAAATTTCATCTCAATTCAAATACAAGAAGACATGATTAAATATTTATTATTAAACTGGCATACGAGCCTTACTAAAAATAATAAGTTTTGATAACAAAGAAAAAAATTTGAAACCTCTGTGTAATCTTCAATTCTAGAAATATGAAAATTGTAAAACTTGAAAATCGGGAAAATTGTAAAATCTTCAATGTTGCACCATAAGTAACGTTAAATATTTATATATAGTTCAAGATGAACTCTACCACGCTTATTTCTATCAATGTTTGCATTGGTTGATATGCAATAGATTGAGTGTTAGCTTTAAAAAAAAAAGTAATTGTACGTAAATTTTGCCCTTTTGTAGTTCACCTAGCATGGTTTTGCTTAATGGAATAGGTTTGCTTAACAATTGTACCATATAGTGCTCCGGGACATGGTTTTTAAATTTTAAATCAAACATACATATCTAGAACTAATTTAAATGGTTATGAAAACATACATAGAAGGATATCATACATGCAATGAAATCAAATCAAACATATAGTTCAGATTTATCGTTATGAAAACCAACACACATGGATATATAAGAATCTAAACAAAGTGTGCTCCAGACGCACATCTCTAAAAATATATATGTAAATTCATAATGTATCTGTACATCTCGAACTAAGTGTGTCATAATGTATATAGGACCACATGCAGTCGCAAAAGGCTATATATATACAATGGACTATATGAAGAAACATGTTCACTAGGACCAAATGGCCCATATATATATCTATGTACATCCAGGTCGACTATGAATCTACACATGAAACATCTTCCCTCTTTTCGCCCTGCTAGAAGTAGCATGTCCACGACCTGGGGATGTAGTGGAGGGAGATGCCACTACGGATTTCATTTGTGTGGTCCTAGCTGTCTCTAAGCATGCCTGCAACCTAACCTACACATTCATAAACAACAAGTTTTTAACACCCAAAATTTTAAAATACCTTTAAAATTTAGAAACTTGTACAATTTAGTTAAAATGCATGTGAAATCTTACCACAATGTCATGATCCTTATCAATTTGTTGTTGACGTATCACATGGACAACTATAGACTCACGAGGGGTAAGCTACATACAAATAATTAATTTTCAAATTAAATATTTCACATACATACAAAATTTGATATTGTAGATTTAAGTAATAAGAAATAATGAACCTCCAAAATTTAACAAATTTAAATTTTTTTACCTCAGTTAGTGGATCTGCAGATGCTATGGCAGTATCTACAACAACCTCCACAGTCTGCATATATGGAGGAGTCTCTCTAACAGTCATAAACTATACAAAAAACATGTACAAATCAATATTAAAATCTATATGACTGTGCACCACATAACAGAGGTCCAAAACATGTAATCCATGTGAACTTCCAGTAATTAGAAACAAAGTGTACATAGATTTACTACCTATGTAAAACTCATGTGAGGTGTGCTAGTAGCCTTAGTTCCTAGAGTAGATAATGACCTGCCAGGCTCCTGTGTATAAAAGACAAACATATTAATATGTACAACATACACGTGAAACATTATAATAATAATCTAGTGCAATAAAATGAAATTAAAAATGTAAGTTTGTACAACTTGAAATTTACGTTTGAAACACGCCCAACTGCAGTAGCTAGCATGTCGACGCCAGATGTTTCCTTCACCGGCTCTTGCTATTTAAAATAAAATAAAAAATTAGTTTTTTACATGTATGTACATGATGTACAATCAAATACATATATATTAAAATCTCAAACATGTGAATTAAACTATTGTGTATATATATATATATATATATATTTATATTTATTTGAAATTTACCTGTGAAAGACCAATATCAGTGGCACCAGTTCCAAAAACATTCCCCAACATCTCATCTATAGAAAAGAAATCATGTGAACCAGCAAATGATGTCTCACCCGCAGTGCATACGGCACCACATGATCCACAGTGGTGTGGTGCGCTAGAACTGGTGCCTCCGCCAACATCACCAGATGTAATTTGGTCACTATGTTGGGTCAGAGTGTCAGTGAGCTCCCTCAATGCATGCAGTGTATCAATCTCTACAACCTCCTTCATTATAGGAGGGATAACTGAAGACAGTGAGGGTTTTGGGGCATGGGGGATCCTAAGTTGACCTATGCATGCACCAGGTCTACTCTATGCAGAGCCACCTCCTTGACCAAAAAAGTCAGAAAAGTCAAAATAATTCGGGACCTCATTAAGCACGAACTCGCAATATAATTTATTCAAAAAATAAAGAGGAATCTCATTGTTGTTGCATAGTGGATAATAAAAAACCATCCACCATCGGTCCCAAAAATTATTTTTGATTCAGTCATCGTGACACCAATGGATTGGGAACCGTTTGTAAGTAACTGCGGGGAGGGCATTGGTTCTAAGGTCGGTAAATAATACACAAATGAGGTCTTTTCTATTTTTTTGTCTTTTATGGCCGCATGGGATAGTTTATCCGCATACTACCACCTACAGTCACCTTTAAAGTTATTCCATCTATGTATTTGGTTGGTTACAGACTCGACTTCGCCAATCAATGTTTGCAATGTATTGGCTAAAGTCATGCGGGATGGATTTGTGGCATGATTTTGTCTTATAGTCTGAATTAGGTTCTCAATGACAATTTTATTTTCTCGGATTCTTCCAATGATATTATCTTGTGTTCCTACTGGCTCAGTGGAGACAGAAAGAGCCACAAGAGGCGGATCTATGTTTAGAGGAGGGTTTTGAGGAATGTTCAGTGAGTTTTGAGGAATGTTTTGATGGTTTGCACGATTTCGAGCTTGTCGACCAATTGATAAAACAAGAAAATTGTATACATAAACAAACATTTCAAAAAACCCATGAAAATGTAAAAAAAAACCTAAAATGCAAAAAAAATGATTAAAATCAGGGGCTTACCTCCTTGTCCTGGTGGCATGGTTGAATCTATTACAATCTAGAAGTCCGATGAGCAATTTTGAGGTGGTACTCAAATATCGAGTGAAAAACATCTAGGAGAAATCATGGTTTGAAATGAAAAATGGGGAAAATAAGGACTCGCGGGACTGCTAATTTTTGTCTCATAGTTCCGCGATTGCGGTTTATAATAGCGCTCGTGGTTCTAAACCGCGGTCGCAGTTTTAGGTTTGGTAATTGCCAAACCTAAAATTCAGGAATCGCAATCGCTATTTAAAAACCATGATCGCGGTTTCTGAATTTCGGGTTTTTATGTCTACGAAATTGTCCACCAACTTCGTGCACTTACCCTTATCCCATCTAGCATACCTTGAGACATGATTATGAAATAGTCTTCCTCAATCATCCAAGCATGTAAATGTTGTCACAAATAATAGAAACATGGCAACAACATAGGAGAGCTCAACAAACTATGAAAATGGTAACCATTATCATACCTTAGGATGCTAAAGTCATGAATGCACCTTGAATTCAACTCTTCTTTTTTAACAACAAATTGCACCTTGATTCTTTGAGCACTTTGAGGACCAGATGCCCCCACTAACCCTTCGAAGGTTTCCACCATGTAGCTGGTATAAAAATTAGTCATGGGCTCTATTAATAAAGAATTTTCTCCTCTCTTTATGATTACTGTTATACACAGTCTAATAGGCTAAAGATGATTAAAAAATATTCTCTTACCCTTTTTAGCAATAAGAAAACCAACGCTAGTACTTTGAGAGTTACTCTCCCTTCTTGCACTGAAGTCTCCAAGGAAGAAATCATGCTTGCCAACACTTGTAATCCCAAAAGACACATTTGAATTCCTTCCTTTTCTTTTGAAATCAGTCACCAAGTTTTCAAAATCAGAATTGATAGTTTTGGACAATTGCAACATATTACCAAGATCCCATACCTTATAATGCCCATGAACCCTTGTATCATGTAAGGTCTGCCATATTTGCTTTTTTTGTATCTCCTCATAAAGAAGATTATCACTCTTTGTCTTCATGATGACTTGACTTTGATGCACCAAATTCTTAGCATTCTTACCGATAATAGGCTAAATACCATCATGATAAAACTACTGTAATGATATAGGATGAATATGATGAAATAAATCCATGCTACTACTAACCTCCTTATAAAGAATATCATAAAAAGGTTCACCTTTTATTGTTGATTTAGAAACCTCCAAAACACCATCCCTTGGAGTATCCTCATCAAGCTTGGTCTCTAAAATGACTTGAATTTTCTGCCATAAATCCTGAGCATTCTATTCTACAATGGACTGAAATTCTTCATAAATCAGTGTATCAGGAGTTGTTAGTTTGGAAATTGCAACAACTTGCAATTCCACACAAGTGTCCATGTGAGGCTCCTCCTCATGTGCCATCTGCTCCATAGAGTCTTCTTTCGTGGGTGTAGATTTCCTTGCATCAATTACCCTCATCGTTTCCTTGAACTCTTGTAAGTGTTGTCTTGCTTGAGTCGCTATCAACCTAGCAGCTCTAGCTTTGCTATTCCATTCCTCACACTTTTTAAGAGTTTCCATTACATTCTCCTTGCTTCCAAATACAAATTTCTTCTCCTGAGCTGGAATAATTTCTCTAACAAGAAAAGTTTCATTAATGCAATTATTTTGTTCAATAGAAATCATACCATTTTGTCTAGAAGCTTCTTCTTCAAATGAGTTCTTTTGTAATTCAGGTACCAGCATATGATGACCTCGTTTGAGCTTGCTACCAATCTTCACTATGCAATAATATGGAAATGACATATTATCTCTAAAACCCCTATTCAAATATTGATATTTTCTTTAACAAGAATCCTCATCAATCACCTCTATTGGCTTCCTTTTATCACTGTTCTCACCATGTTCCTTACTACCCCTAGATTTGCTTTGATTCACATTTTGAGTGAGTTGGCTCAAATAAAGGTTAGTCGCTTCTTGTTGTTTCACCATGTTGGTGAATATTTCCTTCATAAAACGCACATTGAGATCTTTCCAAACTACCATATTTAACCCACATAGGTTGGAGGAACAACAACTTTGATACCACTGAAATATCCATTATGGGATACCACTTGAAAATACACCAAATATTGAAAGTTTGCAGCCAAATAAAATATTAATTTATGCATATTTTTACAGTAAGGACAATGAACAAAATAAAATTAATATCTCCCAAAATATCTACTCAAATTACTTGAAAATTTAAAGAGAGCTTGATATTATTATAGAGGACATAATAAAATTGTCTTTGAAATTTTACACAAATTAAAATGCTACCAGAAAAAGCACAGCGTGCCCTAGACAGCTAGAAAACTTCAGAGGTTCGTAACTCTCTAAATACAAGAGCAAAAATTAAGGGTCTTTGGAAATAACATTAACAGATATAGGAAATAATATTTCCACCTTCAGTTCTGTAAAGGGCCGACTGGAAAACCCCCAAATAAAGGCTACAAGTCGCCTAGCTGGGAAAAGGGTTGAAAATTGATGAAGATGCCTTCAACATGCTGCCACGCCCTACCCAAATGGCTATCATGAATCTCATATGGTTTCCCTCTGGTTATCTTCCCCAAATGCCCCAAAAAATCCTCAAAACCCTCCTCTGAACCCTTTGCTAATATTTTTGTAGTAGAACCCTGAAAGCGGCTCCAAAATGACAGACTAGGGTAGATCTCTCACTACCAAAGAATTCCTTGCTAGCTAGGGATGGGTCTCTCACCACCGAAGGTAGGGTCCTTGTGGGATTTTACTCCACAAGCTGTAGTTGCGTAAACAACAATTGCACGTGAAGGATGATAAAATTTATGCGACAAAATTTTTCTCTCCTTTCTCTCTAGCTCCTTATATACCTTCCAAGGAAAAATAACCCCAATAGACCTAGACACGTTTCATTCCATGGAGGGGTCAATAAAATAAAAATAACTTAAGTTACTTTTCCCCTTTAAGTTGCCATGGTCCAAAAGTGACCCTCAATGAAAAATTAGAATATTAGAACAACGTGGTCCCTTCCTAATAGCTCTTAGCGTCCATAGCCCCTTGGGTTTGACCACGGTTTGGACTCGACTTGGCCCTTAGGCCTTTGGCGCAAGAAAAGGGGACATTACACGGGCCAACTATTTTCCACCCCGACACCCACTCAATGCATCGTTGAGCTATTACTCTGAGTATCCACCTCAACATTACATAGTGCCACGTTGATTGACTAGCTTGGCGTGTCCTATTCTCCACATGCACCGGGTTATACAATGTGGTCTTGACGTGTTGACAACCAAATTCATGCTATATCAGCCCTTTGAAGTTTGAATTTCCCGTCTGGCTCGAGTTCACATGGGTCGTTTGTGTGCTAAAAATTTGACATGCCCGCACTACTCTATTGGGTCACCTCGTCAGGCAAGTCGGGTTGTCCAAGATCATGTTGACTTTTCCACGGGCCTTTGACCATCTATCCATGCGTATTGTTTTCTCCTCGATGATCTCGGGTTTTTGTTACACGCGTGTAACATGGGTCGCTTCGCTCCCCTAGCTCTAACTTCCCCACAATAATCTTTCCGTGGTGAGTTCAGGTTTTAAACACCCGCGTGTCCCAAGTTTGCTTGGACTGTATGTGCTTCTGAATGCCACATTAGCTGAAGTGTCCCTTTTATGCTCGAATCTTGCGGCTCAATGAGTTGACTCGGTGAGCCAACTAATTTTGATCCAATTTTTTCTAAGTGCCAATCCCCCCATTTTAACTCACTTCGGCCCGAGCATGTGTTTCTACACCATGACTCCAAGTTACATTCAACTTGTAATATTCCTCCTGTGTTCGTGGGTTAATCTCTTTACATCTGTGCCGCCATGCCTTCATGAACTTCTCCAAAAATTTCCAAGTCCTCATCTCCTGTGAAATATTTGACGCAGTCTGACTGTGAGGAGCTCGTTGCTAACGCACATTAGCTCGGGCCTTGACATGACTTGCCAAACTGGCCCTATGTCATTTCCTTGTTTCATCGGTTTGAATCCCTATCCAGACCCTGCGTTCTTCGTCACAATGGAACTAGCACGATGACCCCTATTTTGCATCTTAACTCTTTTATCACATAGCTCGTCCCACATCAAATTTTTGAGTCACTTTTGCAGCTCGTCCTGGGGCACGAACTCTGTGAGTTCTCTGTAAGAGTTCGATACCTCCTATCTCCATTGTTGGCTCGATGGCATGTCTAATTTTCTTCATTGTTGCTACCAACCGCTTGTCTTATTGACCAACTTTTGTTGTTTTGGACTGATACAAGAAGCCCGCTCCCCTTTCTAACAACCAACTCAATGGAGATAGTGCAACTCAATGTATGAGCTCAGTGCATTTTCTTTGTGAGATTGCATGTGGACTTGGCTTGTTGATTCATGATTCCCCACCTCCTTCGCAGATCTCGAGCCAGCTCGATGTGATTTATGTGGGCTCAGCTCTTTCACTAAAATGACTCAGTTCCTTATTTGTACTTCTAGGGAGCTCATCTTCACACTTTGGTTCAGTTTTCCTCAACACTACATATGTTGTTTAATGACTTGTTGGTAGTATCCCCGAATCGGGCATGTTTACAAGAAGATAGCTCGATGCTCGTGGTAAGAATATTGGTCAACATATGGTAACTCAGTGGTGTCTATTAGCTCACCTAAACACAAAACCAGCTCGTTAGGGCCCTGAAATAGCTTAGCCTATATGAAGATGACTCGAGCTGCATATTTACCAACTTGATGAGCTTGATACTAGCCTGTGTCAGATAGCTCAATTCTATTTGTAACGTGACACCATGGTGGGAAGCTCAGATTCATTGTAATCATGCAAGCTGATTGTGCCTCATTCAACATGGCTCGATATAGAGTCCAATACAGTTATCACCCAACAACTCAGTTTCATTAGGAATGGGCTCGGTCTCCACCTAGTAGCTTGAGTTATCAATCCAACTCGCCAATGATCTGACCTGGCCTTAGAACTGGGAGCTACTCCTTCTTTTTCAACTTAAACTCCATAAAGATCAAGAAGAGGGAAAATCGCTCCCGTGAGTCCCAACCTTCCCAAAGACCTTGATGCTTCTTGGAACATACATGTACCTCCCAGGTTAACCTATGGGGCCAATGTAACTTCCTATATACAAGGTCCGAGTTATCCATTTTTCACTCAGGAATGAAAAATGGATAAAAATTTGGAGACTAGCAAAGATCATCTGTAACATCCCAAAGTTTCTTGTAAGTTAAATTAACTATGGTTAAGTCTAAACAGGATTAGACGAGATCATCATTGGATGTAAAATTCATTTGGTTTGTCGTATCATGACCCACAACTTCTGATGCGAAGTATGACACTGTGGAACGAATAACCCTGCACCCACCTTGATGATCCTTCCTAAAACATGATTAGGCCTTAATCATAGGTAAAACGGTTCATAAATGACAGTGAATCTTTCAGTTATTTGTATTTTGGTTATTTTATTTTAATCGGTTTGGTCGTCTTTTGTTTTGTTCGACTTTTACATGACTGTGATGATAATTGTCTTTGTTTTATTTGATAATGCTATATCAAGCCAGCTTTATGAGAAAATTTGAATTATTATTTACGGACTTGGTGATTTTCGTATTGGAATGTTTTATATAAACTTGGAAATTTAACTAATTTTTATGGTAATATATTGTTGGAAATATGTGGACTTGTATTATGAAGGTTTATTTTAACTTAACCATTAAGTTAGATAACAACTAAAGTAAAAAAATGTATGGAATATATATATATATATATATATATATATATATTTATTTATTTTAGAGGGATTTGACATGTAAGCCAAAAATTTTATTTAGTTATTGAAATTTATGGGTTTCATAAAGTGAAACACCTTCCAAAGGCACAAGTGTGCAGCATGAACTAAAACATGTACTAGCATTGGGAAGCCTGAAAATTCTTGAATATGCCGCCCAACTATAGTTCTTTCATTATATATATTATTTTTCTTTCGTCTATTTTCATTCTCCCCTTCTAGAATACCTGCGTGAGTTTTTTAGGAAAGAAGGATTCAACTTGTTGGAGTGACAAGAGTAGAAGGTTGTCGATTCTGGGTTTACTTTAGGAATGAATATCTTCTCCTTTCTTTGCTGCATTATTTGTAAAAAAAAAAGAAATACACATTTTGTTTTTAATGGCAATCAAGGAAATTGTGGACAACTTTTGATTTAATTGTTTAAAGATGAAGTATGAAAAGGAAATTGATGGATTCTATATTCTTTTTAGTTTTCTTTGTGTGGTTTTAACCTAATCCAAAAAAATATGCAGATGGGGTTTTGAGTTTTGATTAGCAAAAATAAAGTAAAAGAAATGTTAAAAATTCCTTCTTTGTAATATATTAAATTATACCCAAAAGGAAAAGAGTTGGGTTTTTCCTGTACAGGAAGAAGGAAAACGTTTTGTGAATTTGTGTGTTTAAAATCGATTTATGCTTGTGGTTTTTCATTTTGTTAAACTAAAATTTGGTTGTGTGTTTTCTGTAAACAAATCGATTTGGGTATATAAATCAATTTGCATAAAGGAATCGACTTGGGTAACCCAATCAATATGGGTATGCAACTGGTTGGGGTTTTGTATTTTTTCTTTTTGGTTGTTATATTGAGGTCTAATTTTTAAATTTATTGATATCTTTTGAATGATAATTTGTGGGTGTCAAACCTCTGGCATGGGGCTGCATGTTACAGAAATTTTATTATTATGGACCACTAAATCGGTTCATGTATAAATGAGGGTGTTTTGTTATGTGTGAATAATTATAAAAAAATGGCATTTAGCCTGTAACTTCCAGCCTAGCAATATGAATTGGATTCTTGTAAGACTGTGAAAAAGAAATTACTTGTCTTGGTAAGGGCATGAAAGCCAGAACAACTTGAGTGAGATGTACCAAGGAGTAATTGGAGGCATGATTGGGTTTAAAATAATGATATCTTATGAAAGAAATTATTAGTTGTTCTTTTACTAAAAAGAGTATGTTTAAATGATGTAACCATGGTGCTACTATATATTTGGTTGGGCTGTTTATTTACCAGATAGAACATGTTAAAGTGATTTAAATATGGTGATATTTGTGCTAATTTGTAGAGCTACTTAGTGACTGAAAAAAAAAAAAACTCTTCTTAATCATATTGTTTTTACAAAGTTATGTAGAAATTTTAAATGTCAAATGCTTATTGATTGAAGTTGGAATACAGATGTATTGACCTTTGTGATTAGAGGGAATCATGATCGCTGAAATAGAAATTGGTTTTTCTATTTGTGTGCATCCATAATTGTATCTTTATAGAAATCAGGTAGTAATACATTTTTAGCTATATTACCATGTGCTTGTTGATAAAACAACATGTATATCCTTTCATATTTTATTAATTAATTGCATCAAAAAATGGAGTCAATATTCATGCTAGTTCATTTTGAACTGACATCATACCACTACTCCAGTCTTGTAGGACCATTAACCGTTACATTCGGATGTACAGAAACTCATGTCTTGTAAGTTTTATCGTAGCATGGATCTAAATGAGATACTTGGATTTCAATTGGTGAAAGGATGATATCCTTGAAGTTTTGGCTAAATTATTGGGATCTTGGACTCATTGTAAATATTCAAACCTCACTATGTGAGAATTATTATACCGGTTATATATTTTGCCTTAATGGCATATGCAATATATGATTTTAATAAAGAGATGATTACTTTATGTGTAATAATATCTCAATATGAGCAAATGATGAATACTTGAGTTGTGAAATATTACTGTTCACAAATTGTTGAATACATTTATTTGATAGTTATCAATGTATGAAGCCGATAATTGGGCAATTATTGTAACAATCAATTGTAACAATCAATTGTATTTAAATAAGTTATTTAGTGGCGTAGCTAATCAAGGGAATAATTAAATATACATGTTTTAATATATATTTAATTCAGCCTTTCGGTAAACATGGTATTAATATGATAAGATTGTAAATCCTATTGTATAGAGAATGAAAGAGTATCGTTGTAAAAGGTAATTTAAGGTTAAAGAATCAAACATTAGGAAAAAGAGACTAAATGGGATGGTAAATAGATGAAAAGATCCATTAGGCATATTAAGGGATAAGTGCATGCGGAATGCTGATATAGTTACATTTCAGCATAACGAATGTACTTATCTCATAAAGATCCTAGTTGGCCTTTGAAATCTATCTCAATATAAACTCTTGTAAGATAGGTTTAATTGGAAATAAAATAAAAACAAACTATAAAGATCTAGATAATTGTGAAAGGGATAGTTGTGAGGTGGCGGAAGACTTAAAACTCATAAGACTAGTGTGTTGTCTTGAGTTTAGCCGTAACCTGCACGGCGGATAAATTTGGTCAAAGTAATGCATTGATGGTTATGCATTGTCTGATCACCTAGTCTTCCAATTAAATAATTTTTTTTTTCTATAACCTGATCATGGGAAGTTGAAATAATGAACATGAGGTAGACAATGGTCAGATACCGGAATATGAAGTTGGGAAACTAGCTTCATGGTAGACCCAAGGACTTTCACATAGTTCCCATGACCTTTAAAAGGTTGAGCCCAAATGCTAGTAAGCATTATCACTCGAAGTAGTGACGAAGGGAGATATTGGAGATTTGGATACACCCTTCTCAGCCGCACATGGCTTACATGGATTTTATCGGATAGATCAAAAGAACAAAATTGATTAATGAATTTGATTAAATAAATTTGTACGATTGCAGTTGCTTAATTAGATATCATGTTTATGTGTTAAAAAAATCTTCATTTTTCAGCTCTTGTAATTTTGAGCATTACATTTTGGTATCAGAGCCAGAGGCTTAGACACTTGGACATTAATGGGACACACGTTCTAATAAAAGTATCCTCTTTTTATAAAAAAAAAAAAAAACTATGGCTAGGCTGACAACAAGAGCTAGTATAACAAGTGATAGTGGGGTAAATATTGATGACGTGCCAGATAATACGGCTGCTAAGGTAGAATAAATCCTTGACCTTTTGAATGACACCCACAACTGAGTTGTTGCCTTAAAACAATAAGGTCAGGGTGTTGAAGAGAATGAGGATCGTAGAGATGAGAATCAGGGTGATGAGCAATATGATGATCAACCTGAGCACTTGAATGAAAGGGTAAATAAGAAAGCAAGGTTGGCTACTGAGTTAGCAAGGGACATTAAAAGAATATCCCCACCTAAATTTCATGGTACAATTCTTGGGGATGGTGCTGAAAATTGGCTCTCTGAAATGGAAAAGTATTTTGAGATTAGGGAATTTTCAAAGGAGACAAAAGCAGTATGGGTAGCCTACCAATTGTCCCGTGAAACATCTTCCTGGTGGGATAGTCGAAAAATGGAACTAGGAATTGATTCTAGTATGATCACGTGGGAGAATTTCAAGGCATACTTCCGTCAAAGATGGCTACCTCAACTATACTTTGACCAAAAGATGGCAGAATTCTAAAATCTGACTCAAGGAAAGTACTCAGTTATAGAATATTGGGAACGTTTCACTCGATTTTGGAAATATGTTCATTTGTATCAAAAGGATGAGAAGTTTAGAATGAGAAAATTTATAATGGGATTGAATCCTAGTATTGGTGGTGAGGTAGATGTTCATGGACCTACCTCGATGGAAATAGTGTTTGAAAAAGCTATCAAGCGAGAACTAAAGCTGCGAAGTATTTATGCCTCTAAAGAGGAAAACAGAAGGAAAATAGTAATTTTCAAATATCAACCGCAAGTAAACCAGCATGGAAAAAGGGAAACAACAAGTTCAGGCCTGTCAATAAAAGAGGAATAGCGGGTAGAACTGTTGTGAATAATAATAAAAATGGGCAACAAGGAACAAGTTTTAACCAGAATAAGATTAAGAGAAAAGGACCATTGGGAGGATGTTTTAAGTGCGGTGGTGATCATTTCGCTAACAATTGTCCACAAAGAGGACAATGGAATAACCAATAGAAGGGATTTACTACAGTAAATAAAGAGGGGAAACAACATAAGATTCATGTTGCAGTCCATAATAAGAAAGTGGAAAAGCAAGCGACTCCAATAGAAACTTCAGGCAAGCTTTTTGGAGAACCTGTTTCTATTTTATTTGATTCCAGTTCAACAGAATGTTTTGTTTCATCTAAAGTTGCTGATAAACTCAAAATAAGAGATGAGTACATGGAACACACTTGGACTATATAGTATGGAAATAATGTTCTATATAGAGTGAATCAGTGTTTGTTTGAGGCACCATTAGAATTACCTGAGTTAATGACAAGATTAAACCTGTATGTGGCACCTCTTGGATCCTATGATGTTGTCATAGGTATAAATTGGTTAAGTCAACATAGTGCAACCTTGGATTGCTTAGGGAAAAGTGTAACCTACTACGATGATCAACAGAAAATAACAAGTGTTCAGGGTGTTAAAAGAGAGTTTGTCACTAGGCAGATTTCTGCCATGCAGTTATAAAAGGAAAAGCGGAAAGGCTGTCATCTATATGTTATAAAAATAACAAATTTAGGATAGGAAATTGAGCCTAAAATTGAATCCGTTTCCATTCTAAGGGAATTTAGAGATGTGTTTCCAAATGGGTTGCCCAGACTTCCACCTAAGCGTGAATTTGACTTCACAATTGAGGTTAAACCAACAACATAACCAATCTCCAAGGCACCATACATAATGAAAACAAATTAATTAGTTCAGTTGAAAGCTTAATTACAAGAATTTTTGTCCTTGGGTCTGATTAGACCAAGTATATCACCATGGGGTGCACCAGTTATCTTCGTGAAAAAGAAGGATGGGACCCTCAGACTTTGTATTGATTATCGAATGCTCAACAAGGTAACAGTGAAGAATCGGTACCTGCTACCCTGAATTGATGATCTATTTGATCAAATGGGGGGTGTAAAAGTGTTTTCAAAGATTGATCTTAGATCCGGTTATCATCAAATGCGAATCAAGGATGAAGATATCCATAAAACCACTTTTAGAACAAGGTATGGGCATTACGAGTTTATAGTTTTTCCCTTTGGTCTAACAAATGCACCTATCGCTTTCATGAACTTGATGAACAACGTGTTTAAGGAATGCTTAGACCAATTTGTACTTATATTTCTCAATGATATATTAATATACTCCAAGAATGAGGAAGAACATGATGAAAATTTAAGGATTTTGATGGGAATTCTCAGAAAACATAAATTATATGGAAAATGATCTAAGTGTGCTTTCTATCAATACGAAGTATAATACTTAGGCCACTTATTAAGTAAATAAGGAATCTCAGTGGACCCTTCAAAGATCAGTGCCATCGTGGAATGGCCATCACCAAAGGATGTGCATGAAGTGAGAAGTTTTATGGGTCTAGCAGGCTACTATCAAAAGTTCATAAAGGACTTCTCTAGGTTAGCAGGACCTATCACTTCTTTGTAAAAGAAGGGCAAGAAATTTTTTTGGGAAAATAAGTGTGAATAAGCTTTTAATGAGTTAAAAGGTAGACTCACAAGTGCTCCAGTGTTGAAGATTCCAGATCCAAACTAGAACTTCTTAGTGGTAACCGATGCTTTAGGGGAAGGTTTGGGTAGAGTACTACTACAAGATGGGCATGTGGTAGCTTTTGAAATTAGGAAGTTGAGGGTGCATGAAGTAAATTACGCACCACATGATCTTGAGCTTGCTGCGATTGTTCATGTGCTGCAGGTATGGAGACACTATTTACTATTTGAACTCAAAACATATCATCTTGAGCTCAAGTACATTTTTACGCAGCCATATCTAAATACAAGGCAACGAAGGTGGCTGGAGTTCCTAGAAAATTATGACTTTGATATAAATTACATTAAGGGAAAAGATAATAGGGTGGATGATGCCTTAAGTCGTAGAAAGCAGATTGCTGCTATAATTACATTAAGAATCCATTTTAAAGATGATGTTAAAAATGAGTTAACCAATGACCCCTACTACAATCATGTTAAAACATCTCTAGAGAAAGATCTAAGGGAAAAAAGGTATGATAGTTTTAAGGTGGGAACAAATGGTATTCTACGTTATAACAATAGAATATATGTACCAGAAGGTAAAGAGATTAGAACTAAAGTCATGAGAGAATTTCATGATGCTCCCTATTTGGGACATCCAGAAGTAACAAAGATGATGGCGGACATCAAAAAGCAATTTACTTCTAGAAAAAGATAAAAAAATGATGTGATTCTTTACGTCTCACAATGCCTAGAATGTCAACAAGTAAAGTTTGAACATTTATATCCAGCAAGACTATTATATCCTCACAACGTGCCAGAATATAATTGGCAAGTTATAAGTATGGATTTTATCCAAGGTCTACCTATGTCCCAAAATAAACATGATGTTATACTTGTAGTTGTAGACAAGTTAACTAAAGTGGCACATTTTATAACAGGTAATTTAACGGATAATTCACCCATACTGGAAAAAGGTTTATACAAGAAGTTTTCCGATTACATGGAGTTCCGGTAGTAATAATTTTAAACAGGGACTCAAGGATAACTTCCAATTTTGGTAGACTTTTTACGTTGCCTTAGGGACAAAACTGAACATAATTTCTGCCTACCATCCAGAAACTGACTGTCAACCCGAAAGAGTAAATCAAGTGTTAGAATATTTACTAATAATGTATTGCATGGATCAACAATACAAATGGGAAGAGTACCTTCCCGTAGCTGAATTTGCCAATAATAACACTTACCATTCTTCCATTCAGATGGCTCCTTTTAAGGCCTTATATGGTTATAGGTGTAGAACACCTATAAGTTGGGTTAATCATGAAGATAGGGTACTGATTGGACAAGAAATGCTTTCAGAAATGGAAAAATAGGTTAAATTAATCCAAGAAAAATTGAAAGAAGCAGCAAATAGGCAGAAAAGTTATGCAGATTTAAAAAAATTGACATAAAGTTTAACGTAAGAGATAAAGTTTTTCTTAGGGTCAAACCTAAGAAGAGTTCCATTTCATTTGGAAAGTCAGCCAAACTAGATATCCTAGGTTTGTAGGACCATTTGAAGTCTTAGAGGTCATTGGACCAGTAGCCTACAAGCTAGCATTGCCTCCCACTCTATCCAAGCTGCACAATTTATTTCATGTATCCTTGCTTAAGAAATATGTCCATGATTTAACACATGTACTTAATTGGGATTCATTGCAGGTTTTAGATCCAGGGGTAATCGCGGTTGATCCTATAAGGATATTAGAAACCCGGAAGTTGCACTTGAGAAACCATGAGGTTTCACAATGTAGGGTCCAATGGGACCAATATTATGAAGAAAGTGCCACTTGAGAGAATCTGGAAGATATCCAGACTACTTTTCCACATCTGTTTGACTGATTTTTATGAACATGTTTTGTTAAAGTACTAAATTCAGTTTTTCTGTAAAAGTGGTAGATAAGGAAATTCTGTAGATAAGCCTACAACTGAATATTGGGACCAAGATACTTTTTGATAAATAGTTACTGTTGAAGATTTTGTTAATGAACCTAGAAAATCTGTCATTTCGGTAGTAATGTATTATGTCTATAGATTATATGACTAATTTTCTATATGTACAAGGGTTGTTGTGACCTTTATGATTTAGCTGAAATAATATTTCTACAAATGCTAAGCTGATTTGAAATATATTTATGCAACAAATGAATAGTGGGTTAGTTTATCTATTTATCTTGAAATCATCGAGACGATGATTATTCTAAGGGGTGGAGTATGTAACATCCCAAAATTTCTTGTAAGTTAAATTAACTACGGTTAAGTCTAAACAAGATTAGACGAGATCATCATTTGGTGTAAAATTCATTTGATTCATCGTATCATGACCCACAGCTTCTGCTGCGAGGCATGACACTGCGGAACAAATAACCCTGCACCCACCTTGATGATCCTTCCTAAAACATGATTAGGCCTTAATCATAGGTAAAACGGTTCATAAATGATAGTGAATCTTTGGGTTATTTGTATTCCAGTTACTTTATTTTAATCGGTTTGGTCGTCTTTTGTTTTGTTCGATTTTTGCATGACCATGATGATAATTGTCTATGTTTTATTTGACAATGCTATATCAAGCCAGCTTTATGAGAATATTTGAATTATTATTTATGGACTTCGTTATTTTCACATTGGAATATTTTATATAAACTTGGAAATTCAACTAATTTTTATGGTAATATATTGTTGGAAATATGTGGACTTGTATTATGAAGGTTTATTTTAACTTAACCATTAAACTGGGTAATAACTAAAGTAAAAAAAAAGTATGAAATATTAATTAGTATATATATATATATATATATATATATATATATATATATATATGGCATGTAAGCCAAAAGTTTTATTTAGTTATTGAAATTTATGGGTTTCATAAAGTGAAACGCCTTCACATGGCACAAGTGTGCAGCATGCACTAAAACACATACCAACATTGGGAAGCCCAAAAATTATTCAATATGCCACCCAACTATAGTTCTTTCATTATATTTTTCTTCACCTATTTTCATTCTCCCCTTCTGGAATACCTGCGTGAGTTTTGGAGGAAAGAAGGATTCAGCTTGTTAGAGCAGAAAGAGTAGAAGGTTTCCGATTTCGGGTTTACTTTAGGCATGAATATCTTCTCCTTTCTCTGGTGCATTATTTGTAAAAAAATGAGGAAATACACATTTTGTTTTTAATGGCAATTAAGGAAATTGTGGACAACTTTTGATTTAATTGTTTGGAGATGAAGTATGAAAAGGGAATTGATGGATTTTTTATTCTTTTTAGTTTTCTTTGTGTGGTTTTAACCTAACCCAGGAAAATAAGCAGATGGGGTTTTGAGTTTTGATCAACAAAAATAAAGTAAAAGAAAGGTTAAAAATTCCTTTTCTGTATTATAATAAATTATACCCAAAAGGAAAAGAGCTGGGTTTTTCCTGTACAGGAAGAAGGAAAACGTTTTGTGAATTTGTGTGTTTAAAATTGATTTGTGCTTGTGGTTTTTCATTTTGTTAAACTAAAATTTGGTTGTGTGTTTTCTGTAAGTAAATTGATTTGGGTATATAAATCAATTTGCATAAAGGAATCGACTTGGGTAACCCAATCAATATGGGTATGCAACCGGTTGGGGTTTTGTATTTTTTATTTTTGGTTGTTATATTGAGGTCTGATTTTTAAATTTATTGAGATCTTTTGAATGATAATTTGTGGGTGTCAAACTTCTGGCATGGGGTTGTATTTTGCAGAAATTTTATTATTATGGACCACTAAATTGGTTCATGTATAAATGAGGGTGTCTTGTTATGTGTGAATAATTATAATAATAAAAAAATGATATTTAGCTTGTAACTTCCATCTTGGCAATATGACTTGGATTCTTATAAGACTGTGAAAAAGAAATTTCTTGTCTTGGTAAGGGCATGAAATCCAGGACAACTTGACTGAGATGTACTAAGGAGTAATTGGAGGCATGATTGGGTTTAAAATAATGATATCTTATGAAAGAAATTATTAGTTGTTCTTTTACTAAAAAGAGTATGTTTAAATGATGTAACCATGGTACTGGTATATATTTGGTGGGGCTGTTTGTTTACTAGATAGAATTGTTATCCAAAATGTGCCCCTCACTCATTTTGTGGCTAACTCCTTTCATTCTTTCCTCTCTTGTGCCTCAGTCATAATTTTTTGCTTTTTAGGCACTCAAAACCCTCTGGAAATGGCACCATTGGATACAGCTCTTTCTTAGCTTTCCAGAAAGGTAAAGTTTTCCTCCTAACTCCATGTAATTTTGAAGTTATGGTTCGGCAGAGTTTTCATGTGAGAAAATTTCCCCTAAAAGACCCGCAACCAATGAAATGGTGCCGCGTGTCCATGAGAAGTGGCGGGGGTCGGAGGAAAACTTGGTTTTTTTTACCAAGTGTTCGGCAAAGTTTTCAAAAGGAATATTTTCCCTGCAGGCCTCGCTGCACGAATCAGCGATTTTGCCACGTGTCCAGAGGGAGAAAATTTGAAAATTTTGACTAAGTGTTGGCGCATGAGAAAATTTTAATGAAGGAAGGTCCGCGCCCAATCATGTTGTGCCACGTGTCACTATGACATCCAGACCGGTGGAGGGTCGGAGGTGAAGATTGGAATTTTGGTGAAGTGTTTTTGGTAAAAGGGAATAGAGGAAAGTCTTTGGGCCCACTACCTCCGCCAACCATTCAGAGCATACCACGTGTCCCCGGGCACCCGAACTGGCAGGAGCGCTGGGGGAGATTAGAGATTTTTTCCCCAAAGTGATTGCACAAAGAGGAAAAAATGTTTACAGAGGGTCCACAACGAATGAAATTGTGCCACGTGTCCTGGACTGGCGGAAAGTGCAGGGAGAGTTTGGGAAATTTTCCCAAAGGGAAAAAGAAGGAAATTTCAAAGGGAAAAATCACCCCCCGAGCGTGAACCAATGGAATCTCGCCACGTGTCAGGTGGCGCCAAAAAACTCAAGACAAGCCCGCATGGAAAATTCGAAGGGAAAGGCCCACAACGAATGGGGTTTCGCCACGTGTCCAGGTTAGAAAAATGGTCAAAAAGCAATGGAAAAATTTAGGAGGACAGGCCCGCGACCAATCAACACGTGCCATGTGTCCTCAACTCATCAACCCAACGGGGATTTTTTGGAAATATTTCCAATGGCGAAAATGATGGAAAATGAAGTGCAGAGGGCCCGCGTCCAATCAAAACATGCCACGTGGTACCCAGAAAGGTGGAGTGTGGGAAATTTTTGGAAAATTTTCCAAATGCAAAAAGGGTGAAAAACTTCAAACGGCCATATCTTTCGATCCAGAGCTTGGTTTTTCGCGTTCTTTCTATCAATGGAAAGTTGGTGAAATTCTTTACAAGATTTCGGGGTAATTTTTGCATTTTGATGGAGTTTGGAGAGATAAAATCAAAAACACCTCTGGCACGTGGTCATGGACAGAAATGACGTTTCAACCACTGTTTTTAATGAAGAATGACTCGCATTCTCTCCCAGCATGGTGGAAAATGTCAGGGGATGTGCCTGTAAGGATGCCCATGCTATTTTACTACGTTTTTGGTTAGTGGTTGAAACTCTCCCACGTTTTTCCACGTTTCTCTCTCTTGGGCTCATCCCTTGCACTGTAAAAGCCAGATTTCGCTCTTTTTTCAAAGGGGGAACATTTTTTATGTATTGCAGGCTCCCTTTGTCACTTTGAAAAGTGATTTTGTGGAAAATTAGACCTTTTCCAAGACTGCAACCTATTTTGCCTCTTAGGTGTTGTAATGCAAGTGGTTTTTTGATGTAAAAATGACAATACAGGCTTTGTGAATGAGTTTTAATCCTCTGTCTGTGTTGTTCGATTCATTTTTGACCCTCCATTGCAGTTATCAATTTGTGCATGAAGTTTTTTTGCATTTTTATGAACTGTGTCAATTTGTAAAAGTAAGAAATGCTCACCACTCATTTGGTGCATCACCACATTAGCATTAGCTTCATTTTCTTGCATTCCTAATCTTTGTCCCCTTGGAATTTAGAGTAGGAACTAGGGATTCAAACCTCTGCAACTTGTAAGTGATATATCTGATTAGAGGAGTTGAGGAACCAGCCTCTAATCTGGAGATTCCTCTCCCATTTTTACAGGTCCCACACTTGGGGAGAGGATTCAATGTTGTGCAATCACACTAGATATTCAAGTTGTCAAACTAGAAGTCTGATCAACATCCAGGGGTGCTGCTGATTTGCAACAGCAAGAATATTTACTAAGTGATTTAAATATGGTGATATTTGTGCTAATTTGTAGAGCTGCTCATTGACTAAAAAAAATTACTCTTCTTAATCATATTGTTTTTACAAAGTTATTTAGAAATTTTAAATGTCAAATGCTTATTGATTGAAGCTAGAATACATATGTATTGACCTTTGTGATTAGAGGGAAACATGATCGCTGAAATAGAAATTGGTTGTTCTATTTGTGTGCATCCATAGTTGTATCTTTATAGAAACCAGGTAGTAATACATTTTCAGCTGTATTACCATGTGCTTGTTGATAAAACAACATGTATATGCTTTCATATTTTATTAATTAATTGCATCAGAAAATGGAGTTAATATTCATGCCAATTCATTTTGAACTGACATCATACCACTACTCTAGTCTTGCAGGACCATTAACCGTTACATTCAGATGTGCGGAAACTCATGTCTTATGAAGTTTTATCGTAGCGTGGATCTAAATGAGATACTTGGATTTTAATTGGTGAAAGGATGATATCCTTGAATTTTTGGTTGAATTATTGGGATCTTAGACCCATTGTAAATTTTCAAACCTCACTATGTGAGAATTATTATACCGGTTGTATATTTTGCCTTAACGACATATGCAATATATGATTTTAATAAAGAGATGATTACTTTGTGTGTAATAATATCTCAATATGAGCAAATGATGAATACATTTATTTGATAGTTATTAATGTATGAAGCTGATAATTGGGCAATTATTGTAACAATCAATTGTATTTAATTTCTAAATTAAATAATCTATTTAGTGGCGTAGCTAATCGAAGGAATGTTTAAATATACATGTTTTAATATATATTTAATTTGGTTTTTCGGTAAACTTGGTATTAAAATGATAAGATTGTAAATCCTGTTGTATAAAGAATGGAAGAGTATCGTTGTAAAAGGTAATTTAAGGTTAAAGAATCAAACATCAGGAAAAAGAGACTAAATGGGATGGTAAATAGATGAAAAGATCCATTAGGCATATTAAGGGATAAGTACATGCGGAATGCTGATATAGTTACATTTCAGCATAACAAATGTACTTATCTCATAAAGATCCTAGTTGGCCTTTGACATCTATCTCAATATAAACTCTTGCAAGATAGGTTTAATTAGAAATAAAATAAAAACAAACTATAAAGATCTAGATAACTATGAAAGGGATAGTTGTGAGGTGGCGGAAGAATTAAAACTCATAAGACTAGTGTGTTGTCTTGAGTTTAGTCGTAACCTGCACGGTGGATAAATTTGGCCAAAGTAATGCATTGATGGCTGTGCATTATCTGATCACCTAGTCCTCTAATTAAATAAAAAAATTGTCTGTAACCTGATCATGGGAAGTTGAAATACTGAACATGAGGTAGAAAATGGTCGGATATCGGAATACGAAGTCAGGAAACTAGCTTCATGGTATACCCAAGGACTTTCACATAGTTCCCATGACCTTTAAAAGGTTGAGCTGAAATGCTAGTAAGCATTGCCACTTGAAGTAGTGATGAAGGGAGATCTGGATACATCTTTCTCAGCCGCACATGGCTTACATGGATGTTATCGGAAGAGCACAATTGATTAAAAGAGAAAAATTGATTAATAAATTTGATTAAATAAATCTGTACGATTGCAGCTGTGTAATTGGTTATTATGTTTATGTGTTAAAAAAACTCCTCTTTTTTCAACTCTTGTAATTTTGAGTGTTACATCATCTACTTGTTAGATGATGTATGACCATTTGCCTGTAGCTATCCATTGGGCATGGAGTGTGACGCTTAAAATTATTAGAATTGGAAAATGAGGATATTTTTTTTGTAAAACATACATAAAAATAGATTACACAGTTACAATCGTACATATTTATTTAATCAAATTCTTTAAATCAAATTTGTTCCTTTGATCTATCTGATAACATCCGTGTAAGCCATGTGCAGCTGAGAAGGGTGTATCCAGATCTCCATGATCTCCCTTCGCCACTACTTCGAGTGACAATGCTTACAAGAATTTTGGCTCAACATTTTTCAGGTCATGGGAACCATGTGAAAGTCCTTGGGTATACCATGAAGCTAGTTTTTTGACTTCATATTCTGGTATCCGACCATTACCTACCTCATGTTTAGTGTTTAACTTCCCATGATCAGGTTACTGGCAATTTTAATTTAATTGGAGGACTAGGTGATCAGACAATGCACAACCATCAATGCATTACTTTGGTGAAAGTTTTCCGTTGTGTAGGTTACGGATAAACTCAAGACATCACACTAGTCTTATGAGTTTAAGTCTTCCGCCACCTCACAACTATCCCTTTCACAGTTATCTATATCTTATAGTTTGTATTTACTTTATTTCTAATTTAACCTATCTTGCAAGAGTTTATATTGAGATAAATGTCAAAGGCCAACTAGGATCATCATGAGACAAGTACATTCGTTATGCTGAAATGTATCTATTTCAGCATTTCACATGTACTTATCCCTTAATATGCCTAATGGATATTTTCATCTATTTATCTTCCCATTTAGTTTCTCTTTTCCTGATGCTTGGTTTTTTAACCTTAAATTACCTTTTACAACGATATTCTTCCATTCTCTATACGACAATATTTACAATCTTATCCTATTAATACCAAGTTTACCGAAAGGCCAAATTAAATATATATTAAAACATGTATATTTAATTATTCCTTTGATTAGCGACGCCACTAGATAGCTTATTTAATTTAGAAATTAAAGACAATTGATTGTTACAATAATTTCTCAACTATCGGCTTCATACATTGACAAATATAAAATAAATAAATTTAACAATTTATGATAAGTATGATTTCTTACTTCTAGTATTTATCATTTACTCATATTGAGATACTATTACATACAAGGTAATCATCTCTTTATTAAAATCATAAATTACATATGCCGTTAAAGCGATATATATATATATATAGTTCTCACATAGTGAGGTTTGAATATTAACAATGGGTCCAAGATCCCAATAAATTTAGTCAAAATTTTGCGATATCATCCTTCTACAAATTGAAATCCAAGTATCTCATTTAGATCTATGGTACGATAAAACTTCACAAGACATGAGTTTCTGCATATCCGAATGTGATGACTAATTGTCTTGCAAGACTGAAGTAGTGGTATGTTGTCAATTCAAAATGAACTACAATGAATATTGCCTCCATTTTTATATGTAATTATTTAATAAAATATGAAACGATATACATGTTATTTTATCAAAAAACGTATGGTAATAAAGTGGAGAATGTATTATTACATGTTTTTCATCAAGATAAAACTAGGAATGTACACAGATAGAACAACCAATTTCTATTTTAGCAATCATGTTTCACTCTAATCACAAGGATCAAGACATAATCAAACCATAATCATTCAACATCCGAATTCTAATTAAACAACAAGCAAATCATGCTTCACATGGTATAGATTCAACTATTATTTTTCTTACCTTCTAATCAACAAACAACTTAACAAAACTATCTGAAATCATCATTTCCAAATACCAATTAGACATATTACCTCTAGGTAATGAGCAACTCTATAAAATGCACAATAACTTTATTTCAAACAATCAAAATACATTTATATATATTTTTAGGAGCAGTCCAACTAAATAGTATAAAAACACCTCTATTAAATCATTTTAACATGTTCTTTCAAGTAACCGACATATCAACAAATCAAATTAACCCACATACCACATGATGATAATTTTGAAGTCTATTTGCATAGAATAACAACAATAAGTTTCTGTCACTTCCAGTAACAAAATTCTTTAAGAAAAACTAAGTCATTTTACATAGACTGTTAACACTAATTTATTTTTCAATTAGGTAATAAAATTATACCTACAGGAAAATCAACTTGTACATATCCAAATCAGTTTGTTTCAACATTAATTTATTTTCTGTTAAGAAATTATTAGAATCCGGAAGCAAATATATCAAGCAAAATGATGAAATACATGGTAAAAACATTTTTCACACTACCCATAAATCGCTTTGCTCATACAAATAAATTATTGTTTGACTGTAATAAAACCCAGAGGCAGAAATCGATTTGGGTTTCCAGAAATCAATTTTAAATAAAAAATAAAATAAAATAAAAATTTATTAGGAACACCCATCTGGGTTTTTTTCTAAGTTTAGCTAAAACCACACAAAGGAAACTTACGAGAATACAAAATCCATTAATTTCCCTTTTAGATTTCATTTCCAAGAAATTAAATTAGAAGTTGTCCACAAATTCATTTAATTTCCATTTAAAATAGAATGTGCATTTCCTCATTAGTTACAAATAATGCTGCAGAGAAAGGAGAAGATATTCATGCCTGAAGTAAACCCGGAATCAACAACCTCTGACTCTTCTAGCGCCAACAAGTTGAATCCTTCCTTCCTCCAAAACTCACGTAGGTATCCTAGAAGAGAAGAATGAAAATAGACAAAGGATAAATAAAAGAAAATATAATGAAGAAACTATACTATAATGGAGAATTTTTGGGCTTCCCAATGTTGCTTCATGCGTCAATGCATGCCACATACTTGGTGTCAGATGAAGGTGTGTCCCTTTCAAAACTCTCAGATTTTAAATATTAAAATATTATTATTATTCTGTTTAACTTTTGATTTACATGCCAAATCCTTTTAGGATTTAAATATATAATTTCAAAAATTAATAATGCATTTTTTTTTCAATTTTTTTTAATTGATACATAACTTTAATGGTAAAATTAATCATCATAATATAAGTCCACATATTGCCAACAACATGTTATCGTAATAATTATTCAAATTCCCATGTTCCATATAAAACATTCAAACAAATGAAAATCACCAAGTCCGTAAATAATAATTTGAATATTCTCATAAAGTTGGTTTGATATAGTATTTTCAAATAAAACAAAGGCAGTATTCATCATTGTCATTGGAAAAGTTGAAGAAAACAAAAGATGACCAAACTGATAAAGTAACCAGAATACAAATAACCAAAAGATTCACTATTATTTATGAGCCGTTTTACCTATGATTTAGGCCTAACCATGTCTTAGGAAGGATCATCAAGGTGGGTGTGGGGTTATTCATTCCGCAATGTCATGCCCCGCAGCAGAAGCTGTGGGTCATGATATGACGAACCAAATGAATTTTACACCCAATGATGATCTCGTCTAATCCTGTTTAGACTTAACCGTAGTTAATTTAACTTACAAGAAATTTATGGAGTCTACGTGATCAACATGAACTGATCTAAACTTTGAAAATTTTACCCTTGGGACGTTTGGGACATTGTTGTTCGCATTTGAGACTTCCTTTTGTTGTTGGAATCTTCCAACTCAATAAGGAAATCTTGAAATGTATTTTTTGAGAGTAGAAAATTATCTTAAAACTTAGAGTTCCATATTTCCTCACAATTGTGACCCATGAGGCTGAATTATGAACACCTGTGACTGCTACCTCAAAACTAACCTTGCCAAAACACTTGTCAGCTTGGACATCACGAACATCTTTGACATGATGCTTGAAATGTTTCTGAAGGTCTGATCTAATTTTTGACTTGGGTTGTCGGCTGATCTTTTGATTGCTTGCATGGGTATAGAGGCTTGCTGTAATTGTTCTTGGAGGGAATCATTAAAATCTCCTCCATGACTAATTTTAGTTGCTCTACATTTGTTTTGATTTGAAGTTTGCAATGGCTACATTCAACTATGAGCTTCCTGCTACAAAAACTAGAGAACATGGTGCACTGTACCACCTGGAGCAACACGAATAAAATATATATACAAAAGGAAAATCGTACATGCCTCAAATGGGACATGTAGAGTGTGCACAAACACTTCTTCTGCTGGAAACAAACCTATTCCTACCCTACACAAACTAGAGAAATGGGAAACTTCAGACAAAACCTGCCACTGGTGAGGAGAAATAACTTCCCTTTCTCATAATTAGCAACCATGTGAATGATTTGACATTAGAACCAACTGAAATTAGGAGTGAAAGATTGGGTGCAAACTGATTTTTCACTCCACCATACATCAAGGTATTGAAAAGAAGCAAGACATATACCTTTTCTAACTAATTTTCATTTGGTCCCAAGATCATGGTAGTTGATCCTTGGCACGTTGAAGCTCTTCCTCATGCTTAGACGCATGCATGACTCCCTTGGCTCTAATGAAGCTAAGTACCTGATCGGGCAGTATCTGGTCTGCTTAATTTGCCTGCTTCTCTGAGTTCCAACTTTAATAAGGAAGTCTTTCTTCCTATAAAATGTGACTGATCCACCCACATAGCTGAGCTCAACCCTCCGAGCTTCAATGATACTTCACTTCCTATTATGACTACCACCCTTCCACATACATCTATTGTCCTTGTTTATATGCCTACTCCTACAAATCACTTTACCATCCCTATCACTTCCCACAGGTGCCATGTTTCCTCTTCAGGTACTCATGACCTAGCCTCCTTACACAATGACTTGTAATCTGAAATTCACCAATTACAATGAGTTACTTCACATTTCTCTCCATCTCTAGATTCCTCACTCCTACTTCATAGCCATTTTGCACCCATCATTTCTTCTTACCCACTACCTCCTAAATTTTTTAAACTTAAGCTTCCACCCTTAAATGGCCATGTGACCCTCAAGATCACCTTTGATCCTTTCATGTTGCATGTCTATACTATGTAGATGACCATACATTATTGGCCAAATTATTTCCCCGCAGCCTATCAAATTATGTTATGTGTTGGTTTTATGATCTCCTTGTCCATTAGATAACTTATTTTACATATCTAGCCAATACATTTCTTGTTCATTTTTGTATCAACAACATCACCAAAATATCCCATGATCAACTAGCTAAGATTAAACAAGGATTTAATGAACATTTTTTTGATTATGTACAGTGCTATATGAATAACCTTCTTAAATTGACTAATGTACTTTCTGATTCTTAATTACAGGACTTATTCGTTCAAATTATTTTTCTACCTCTCTAATAAAGTGTCATCTTTGTGACCTCTCCTTCTTTCGATCAGTTATGCCATACACTTAAATTTCATGAAACCAAATTGTTGTCCATGGGAAAGCTCAAATATTATGACCATCCATTTGCTTCCTCTTCTAACAAGTTCCAATCCAAATTTACATTCAAGCCATCTCCTAAGATTACCAATGCTCAAACCACTATCAATGTTGTTTCTTTCACTACCACACTCTAATTGCAACCCACTAGGTGAACCTTTACATAGTTGCCATGTGCACCTCATTTCCTATTACCACAACTCATCAAAAATAACCTCATTACTCTCCATCCACCACTCAACCTACATCTTTATCTCTCATGCAACCGTAACTACAATGAAAATGCACACTATGAATACCACCATTGCAATGGCCACTCTATTGATCATTTTTTTAAGCTTAGTCATCTCATTAAAGATATTATCGATAATAATACAATCGAGCTCCCAATACTAGTTGCTTCAAAACCAATCAACAATAATTAAAAGCTTAAAATATTTAAGGACCCCTTACCAAATAATGAAAATCCAAATATTGATTCATCTGCTCACCATACATATCATGTTATTCCTCCTCCATCAAGACCGCTTGATTTCCTCATTGTTGTTGCTGACATGCCACCACCAATTATCACATTCTCATATCATGATAACCACGCTACATTTTCCTCTAGTTCATTGCACATTAATGCTTCTATTGGTAGCTATATAGTCAATAATACTTTGGTCTATCCTCGACCCTTACTAATGCATGCCCCATTACACTTCTCCTAGATATCGACTATCCAACCTCACTAATCAATTTTTTAGTCCCTAATTCTTATGGTCATGTCATCCTTCCCATCAATTTCGGGCCCCTTACCATATTTACACTATTTCTAGTTACATATGAAATATAGGGTTGGGACATGGTCTTAGGTCTTTCCTTGGCTTCACACTACCTAGGCCATCCCTTCCATGCTTCACCTTTGTCTTAAATTCATTAATGTTTACCCATCATATTAATTTATTCTTGTAATGGATGGCTAAGCAAAGGTTCATTGTGCCATGTTGAAATAATGATTTAAAATTAATAAGAGATATAATTCATTGCTAAAGTTTAAATTTTTGTCATTTTAATAAGTTATGAAGGTATTCCAATTTTTTAATAGAAAATTATGTAAAATCCTATAATCAATTTATATATAGATTATTGTTATTTAAAAAGAAAATGAATATCAACATCTAATTTAGTTGTCATTTAAAGATGTATTTTATCCCTTGTTATTGCAAATAAATCCCCATTGTTTTTTATTTCTCACAATGGTGTTATTTAACATGAATTTTCATCCACTATAAATGCATGCATTCAAATACATATCATGGAAATGAAACTACATAAAGGCCAATCACGAACAACTCTACATGAATCTCTTGAACTTGTTTACATTGTTTTATAAGATGAAATGAGGTTGTGTTACAACGAAATTGCTTTCCCTTGTTGACCTTTTCCTTCGAGAGACATTCCCCCACCAAACAAAACCCTTTTTTAGTAAGCACATCATTCTCATTGGAAACCTTGTGAGACTTCATCCTGTCAAGGATATACCAATATATACAGGGAATTCATATGGGGTGATCCTTTAGATAATATTACAAAGAGCAGTCACGTTGTGATTATCTTTTATCAACAAGATTATAACCCAACATAGGTTTTGTATCTCCATATTATTCTAAATATTTGTAATGTTGAAGTAAAATTGCATGAAAGGGAATTTCTTGTGACAAAAAAATTCTTTCATCGCCCCATTTATTCAACACCAGAACAACGAAATTTTTAGATCATTGAATGTTCAAGTTGCATGTCATGATTCTAAGTAGGAAAGATGTCACTCTTTTTGCAAACTTACCGATAATCAATTGCAGTAGAATTTTTTTCTTTGCATGGGATAATACAATGTGAATCCAATGCACCTATAACAAGGTTGTAAAACACTTATATGTTTGGTGGAAGTTAATTTGGCATTAGGTAAAAAATTATGTCAGGTAATGTGGACCTAAAAATCACACATATATATTTACTATAATCATTCTCAACACTGTAGTGGTTGTTAGACATTTCAAATATTTATAGTTGAATTATTTTTCAAGCTTAAAACATCATGTTGGCTGCATCTATGATTTTTGTATAGGAATTTAAAATCAAACATACGATCACATCCAAAAAATGTATCACAAATTATGATATCCACATCGAGTCCCTTCTTTTATTTTCCAATATGTAGAAAATATTACAAAAATTAATTCGTCAAATACAATTAGATTGTGTGAATTTCATGAAACCCCTTGTAAACGTGAATTTTGTCTTAAAAGAGGTAAGAAAAAGTGTTGTGTTTGAAATTTTGTTCCCCTCCTTTGTTACATTGTGTTTTTATACAAATAGTTAACAATTTTGTTTCACTAAATAGATATGTAAATAAAATTCATAACAAAAACATGTAAATAAACGCATCTAAATCATATTTTTGAAAAATAGTACCTTTGTTTTTAATCAATAAAATAGAATTGTAACATTGGTTGCAAAATTCAACTGCCAACGCAATAATCACCTTAAAAAAACAAGGTGTAAAACCAATATTTATTATCAAAACAAAACACTTAGACTTGATTATCAAACAAACACATGACCTATAAATAAGGGACAACCATTGATATCTAAATGACAAAATATAGAGACATTCCTCAGTGTGAAATTGATAAAGGTTATCCACTACCAAGGCTTAGAACATAGGTCACACACAACTATCTCAATAACCTTTTTTTAGATTTAAGTTTTAAATAGTAAATTGTGTCCTTACTTTTCAAAAAAAAAAAATCATGGAGGCATCCCCAAAAGTATTTTACACTAAGGGAGAGTACCACTTATGAGAAAATAATTTTCAATCAAGCTCGAAGCCCAACGTCTAAGCTTCTTAGATGACAAGGTTGGGGATTCTTTGAACCAATCATAAGGAGTAACACAATGAATATGAAGATGAAATTATCAATGTAGAGACAACAATAGCTCAATACGAACATATAATCAATGACGGAAACACTAAGACATCTAACTCCTATACACATCTAAAGATGGTAATTGAGCACTTGATAATGTCATTATTGACTTAATCCCTTGAATCAAAACTTTTATGTTTTACTATACTTATCATGTATCTCAATTGAATACAACTTATCAATATCATTTACATGTATTTTCATATTTGAATGTCTGATCACTTCTCTACATTATTTTAATTGCATATTAGTTTCTAAGGTCTCTATCCCAAATTAAGGTTTTTAAACATTAATTTGGATAAATCAGTTGATGAACCGACTTATTTATTGAATCCTTCACCTATTTGGCTTAGGTTACCGATCCTGATTAGGCCTTTTGTTACAAATCCCAATTTCCCTAATGTTTCCAAATGATACAATCTTGGAATGGCCATGCCTACCTATGCCTCTCATTCATTACAAGTAACTATCCCCTCTTCAATTATCAAGTCTTCTCTTGTGACTGAGTAATTAGGTTTTTCCTTGAGGATACACATGATATTATTGTTTTTTTGAATATCCAAGTACTTACGATCATGAGGATGATTATACTAACAATCTTAGCGATTATGGAAATTTTGTATCTCTCATTATCCCTTCTTTTAATGTTTCAATCAAATTGAATGTTAAAGATAAATCAAATGATTTTATCTCCTTTCCCTCTCTTGAAATAAACAATAATGATGGTTCTTTGGATCCCTTTCTTTCTCATCATAGTATAGGGAATGATATAATTCGATATGATTTCACTTCTCCTCCTCTTGACATAGAAAATGATACAATTCAATGTGTTATCTCTTATACTTCTATTAAAATCAAGAATTTTATAAATGATTATCCTACCACTCTTTCTTCTATCAAGAACATTACACATAATTCTTCAATTGATGACAAATTAAATACCTTAACCAAGCCAACAATCGTTTGGTCCATTGGTGAAGTTGCTAGACTCTCAAAGAGCCCACCAAAGATCAATTATTGCTGAGTGCAAAGGCCTAAGACATCTTTGAAATGGATGAGGCCGGGATCGTCCCCCGTGTGACTTTGGCGGAATTGATACCCCCCAGACCTTACATCTAAGCTAAAGAAGACTAGATTTAGTCCAAACCTTCAACTAAAAATAAAAAATACCTTAACCAACATAACTCGACTTCTTTCTTACCTTCAAATTTCCACAAATCATTCCTCAACCGCATACCTTTCAGCGTTCACATCACACTACTTGCATGCAATTTCTAGTATTTAAACCTAATATACCATGATGCTATGCCAATGGAGGCAGTGTGGAAGTACCATTCCAACTACCATAATGTGTGATTAACTAGAATGAGCATATTTAAAATTACTTTCATAATTATTAAATATTCATTTATTCAAAAATCTATCCCCACTTTCATTAGTAATTTTGATATGTGGTAATAACTAAACCCTATATATGTCACTACCAATGAAATCCTCATTCCATCTCATTCTCATGGAGGTGATGTTCGCAAATTTTGTCTATCTTTTATATAGCTCTTAAATGAGGGTAAGATAACGATTCAATCAATCATATGCAAGTAGAGATGACACAGTCACTTTTGTGTACATTTATACTTCTCTTAAATGAGGATACAATTATGATTCATTAGACTTCTGCTTCTAAATTCATACTAATAAATTTATTTAGCATTTACCAAACTTTAAGTTTTGATGGTTGTTTACACATTTTATGTATTTTATCCATAAAATATTTTCACAATTTTGAGATAACTATCCTTTTCAATTTACAAAATTAAAATGGGAGTGTCATTTTCATAGACATCCATATACAAATTATATAGGTATATATACTAACATATGTTAAAATAAACAAAGGGGGATTACGCCTTAGGCAAACTAGGCAGTTGCCTAGGGCGTCAGCTGTCAGGGGGCGCCTGAATCTAAAAATTTCTTTTTTGTCGGTTAATTTTAGAACTTAATTTTAAAATAATTTATCTGAAGACTTAATATTGATCAACCCATTTATAGGTATTATTGTATAGTAACATAAATTTCACGCATACACATAAAAAAAATTGTAATGTTTTTCCAAGTAAAAGAAAATATCACATATTTATAAGCACATTTGATTTTTTTGGTATTGTTACCCATTCTCTGATGTAGCTCCAGATTATGTACGTGTGTAATTTGTTCTATAAAAAGGTTAATGTATTTTTTATGGATAGAGTTCATATCACCTACTTGATAAGGCTAAATTAGACTTGTAAGAAGCCTTGTATAAAATATTGTATTTTTTGCATTCTAAGCATCTCCTACGATTAAAACTTTCCATCCACAGTATATTTTTCATCCTTCCGTGATAATTTAATAATAATAATATATATTATTATTATTATTATTATTATTATTATTATTATTATGTAAATTTAAAAATAGAAAAATATAGACATATTTTATTTATTTACTTTATGGAAAAAAATGTTAAATAAATTTTTGAGGAGGGTGCCCACTCAAACTATTGCCTAGGGCACTTCCGACCTTTAATTCGACCCTGAAAATAAAAGAAGGTTAAATTTTTTATTTATATAAAGTACTACATATTTAAAAGACAATACTTAAATTTGACGTCACTTAAATTTTGTTTGATGAGCATAGCTTATCATCAAATTTAAACCTCAGCCCAAATCTTTTCAAAAAAAAAAGAAAAGTTAAAAAAACTACAGTAAAAACAAATATGATTTTTTTAAATGTTCAAAACCAATATATTAATTTTATTAATGTTTTTCCAAAATACTGTAGTAATACATTATTTTCAATAAACTATGCTATAATTTTTCATAAATCCATGAAACAAAGCAAAACCAAAATGCCACGTTTACTTATTTATTTAGTGAAGAGATGCATTAATAACTAAAATTTGGTAAATTTGAGAATCTTGATACTTGAGTGGTGAGAAATGATACGTTCTGTTACGACTTGGTACGTGACGAGGTCTCCTTTTTCAACCATTTTAATGAAAGGAAAGAAGAAATACGTTTCATAGATTTCTTCCTCACTTGTTTTGCACCAAACAGTAAAATGCATCCAGAAAACAACATACAGAAAACTACCGTATAAGGCATCCAACTGAAGCAGAACACAACATTAAAAAAAGTGGGGTAGCGTTCGTTTTGCACCAAATAAGGTGATATCGTCATCCTCAATGGTTGCATCGACGGTATATCAAATGTTATAGGGAAAAGACAAAATAATCATAACAGAAAGTAGATATTTATTGGGTTGCTTGCTTCAAGTATTTGGTGAGTACCATTACTGCTTGCTGTACATGATAAAATAATGCAGAAGAAAATAAAGGATAATAGATTTTAGCCCGTGAGAGTACAACAATCTTTTAATTAAAATAAAAGATTAAACTGGATTTTCTATATTTCAAGCTTGTTAAATACAAACAGGAAAGTTCTATAAGCGGATTCAACTTCACTCTAAACTATTGTGTGTGTGTGGAAGGATAACATAATCATTCAGTGGAATTACAGTATAAATTGAGTGCACAGTATAACAAAAGTTCAAATTCCAAAGTATCTTTATCTATACAAGAATCCAACAATTACAATACAAGATTGTCATGATGGTGGATTAAACGCAGGCGCCACCAACGACACGGAGATGTTCTCCTGGCTCATACTTTCCTCCACCCAAAACTCCACTAACATCGCCCATCAGGAGCACTAAACGTGACTTTGGGAAAAGACATTTCTTCCATTACCGACTGCGAATGGGGATCCGCATATAGAGGCCGCTTTGTTAGCCTCGGAATAGCCCCCATTATACACATCATCTTCCCTCTCCCTCTCATACCCAGCAAAACCATAACTACCGCTGCCGCTAAAATGAGTAACAATACAAGAATGCCGGCCACAATCCGTCTCTTCCTCTCCATTCTCTACATTCTTTCTCGGCTATTCTCTGCTGCTGCAATATTGGACTTCATTCAAATACTGCTCCCGTCTACAACCGTCAACTTTTATCTTGATCACTCCCGAATCCCTTCCTCTGCCCGTTGCCTTCACCTACTTGGGGTTTTTCTAATTTTAAAATAGATTTCATCTACTGACGCCCGTCACGCATTTCTTGCCCTTTATTTTTCCAATTTAAAAAGGTTGGGTACGAATTGCAAACTACACTTTTCTTGTTCTTCTTCAATTTGCCCCCAATTTTAACTTATTTTATAAATTAACTAGAATTTATTTTCTTTGTAAATTAATAAAATAATTTAATTTAAATTACATCAAGAATTTAGTAGTTCAACCTCCTCCAAACTATCTTATTAAGTGGTCTTTTGTATTTTATGAGAAACTCTTTGTCCCACACGTGAGAGTACTTGCATGCAAACAAAACATGTTGTCTCATGTACCTTTATCCCACAAAAAAAACTTCCTCTTTAAACTTGTGTGTATATTGAGGAACTACACTTTATTCCACAAATGGCCACATATTTCACATCTTTATTATGATAAACATATATATTAGTCGAAGGCTATTCTCCCCACAAAATGTACCTTCATACATCAAAAGACCCATAAAACATACCATACAAACATGCATGCCCATGCATGGGCGGGACCCGTGCGTCAACAATCAAATCACATGTTTAATTTTTTTTGAATAAATATGGTAGAAATGAAATGGTTGCATGTGGTCTATGTTACGCGGGTTGGTAGGAACAAATGCTAATAACAAGGAGGTCGCGGGTTTGAATTGGCTTGGATGTTGTAGGCGTATTCACACAATGTTAAAAAACACATTATGTTTTTAAACCAAAATCGCAAATAAAAGTATTGAACCATGCGCGCCATGTGGCAACGGATGGGCATGATGGTCACATGGTACATTTTATGGTTGCACTTTATGGTTGGTGTTATGTATGTGGTGCATATTGTGGGGAGAATAGCCCTCGCCTATGTATTAGTGGTGATACACATCTCATTTCCACCATATTACGTGTTTGACATTTTCAACTCTTATTGTGGGAAAGAAGCACTACCAAATTTCATTTCTTATAGCTATATCTACACTTAAAATCCAAATGTTCATAATCCAATAATTGTTTCTGAAAAATTTCACCCACCTTAAGGTCAATCTCCTCATTAAAATCACTTGAAAACCAATTTTAGCATAGATTCACAAAAACTTAGGATAAGAATGGAGGGAAGTTTCCTCCATAATAGAAATAATATTTCATAAAGTATTATCAATATAATTCAAAATGAGTATACCCATAACTACGAGATTAAGCTTGGCACCTTGATCCATAAAAGGGAAAGTGGATTAACCTTAAGAAGTCAAGCTTTCATCTAAAGAGAAGTTGATCCCAAGGACCTAGGTCTAGGCTACAAAATCAAAACTCTAGGTCTTTATTTATTAAAATAGCAATAAAATCCCTTGGCATATGAATAGATGAATTAATGAGAAGATTTAAATGATTTTTTATTTATTTGAATCCATGAATACAAATTTGCAAGAGAGGTCCAAAAATTATGAAATATTTAGATCAAACCTAAATAACCATAGTAATATTTCTATGTTCAAAATCTCCTCAAGATTCTCAGCTTTAAATTCTAAAACCAAGGTAGAATTTTATGTTGGAAATGGGATGGAAGTATCTGCATTGTATTTTTCATTGCATCTAATAGATTTGGAATCATTGGAACTCAAGGATGGAGGTAGTTTAGTGAAAATCCTACAAAATTAAGGCTTTGGATACCACTTTAAGAGCAAAGGTCGGCCCTTAAAATTAATGACGACTAAAGGAGTTCTCATATCCCATTCATGTGGAATTAAACATGGACCGAGAAAGGATTTTGACGGTAAAAGGGAGATAAAACATGCAAGTTTGAGGTAAACATGACCCTGAAGAACTCATTTACCACCCCTATGGGAATGACCAAATATGTAGGGTTATATGAACCTACATATCCATTTAAAACTTATGAGATATTTGTAACTTCCTTAGCATAAGGAGGAGGTAAAATAACAAAATTCTAGTCATCATATTGGAAAACAATAAATACATCTAAAAGTATCAACTAATAATTCATTTTAACTCGGTTCAATTGCATGATTCTATAACATCTATGTACTTATCAATTATTGGTCCAAATCATATATGATTGGATTTATGATTTATTTGTATGGTTTTTGACACATCCTCCCAACTTACTTTCGTTATTTCTTTTTCTCTCCTCTTTTTCACTTTAGCCTTCAATCTTTGATCTATTAACATTAGAAATGTTCCTTGACTTACTAACCCTGCTTGATTTTCTTGACTATTAATAATTTTCATGGGTCGATTTGGATGGCCCCAAAAAATCATCGTATACTATTTTTTGTATGATTGTTTGATGTTAGTTTGACTTCCAATAAGGTCTTAATTTAAATTCATTTTTCTTATAAATAAAAATGCATTGTAGCTCATTAATGTAGAGAGTATTTATATATCATTTAAAGCAAACTATTTGAGAATTTACAAGCATTATAGAAAAAAATAAACCATTAAATAATTTATTATTGAAGTAGACAATTTCATGTTAGAGCTATCATTGAGCGACACACACCGCACACCACTAGATTCTTATGTTATTGTAATTGTTTCAATTATTTATGGTTGATATATTTTGATATTGTTATTTCCCAAGGACTTCAAAATACATCACGATAGTTGTATCATCCTTTGGTTTACTACATGTGTTAACACATTTTTTTTCATTATTTTTCAAATATTGTTTCCCTTTTATGGCAAAGATAAAAAAATGTTTTGTGAGTGATCAAAGGTGAAATCTAGAAACACATGTGAAGTTAATGGACATCATAATCATTTGAATGTGATTACCAATTTTTTTTAGTCGTGTGTCATTCATTAGGAACATTAATACCATTTTAGACATCTATAAAGATCATTAATGACATTTCAAAAATCATATTCAAGTCATGCAATTCCGGAGGTGCCATTATCACTTTGGAGTCTGCATTTTTACTATTAGATTCTGATGATTTTCACTAAATATTGTGATATTTAATATACACTTATAACCTTACATGTTACCTCTTCTCATTTTGAAATATTTAATTGAGATTATAATATTATCTTGCACATGTTTATTAGGTATAGTTAAAGGTTATATATATATATATATATATATATATATATATATATATATATATATATATATATATATATATATATATATATATATATATTGTTTTTTTTATGTTGCATTTAATGGTAATCCATTTATCCATATAAACACATAAAGTAAACTATAGGTATTTCCATTTACTCATTAGGTTAAAAATAAAATTAATAGATGTTGATGTGCCATTTATGATTCATAACTTAAGTATTCTATACTAAAAGAAAACTTCATCATGAAACATGAAATATTTTTTGAGAAATATAAAATATATGATTGGTGATAAATTATAACTATTCTAGGTCATTTGCAATTCGTTGATCCCTTTGGATTATAAAAAAAATGTAACCATTATTTTCTAGTATACATTCTTGTTACTATAAAAATTTATAAATACGTACAAATGATCAATAGACAATAATATTTCTAAGATTATTGATACAACCCTATGCAACATATCTCTTCACAACTAATTAAATATGTAAGGTTAAGCCAATAAACTTATATACTAGTGGTGTCCACCAACTATTCTTAAACACCTAGATAAAGGTTTCTAATTTATGTATTCTCCTTTAAAATAAATTTAGAATAACATCATTTAATTGATGAGTGTTATGTATATCAAAAAATTGTAGTGTAGATGTATCGGAGCCTATGCGGGTTCCATCAGAAATCATACCAATAATTATGTAGAAGCCAAGGCTGTTCTCTAGGGCATCATGATGTGTAAAGATTTGAGTTTAAAATCCATCATTATAGAAGGTGATTCCACATGTGTCATCAACGCTCTAAAGGATCAACGTAAGTGCAGGTGAAAACTCATCAACATCATCAAGGAAGCTCATGTGATGTTAGAATCATTTGACAAGGTGGATATCCAACACACCTTTAAAGAAATTAATAAACCTACATATGCACTTGATAATCAAGAAAATGCCATGTTGGATCTGATGATGTGGCCAGGGACACGTATTCCTTGGAAAAGCATTATAAAATTGATAAATGACACATGTCTTAGGAGGGTGTGTAATGATGGTGACCAAGACTCACATGTTTGTGATTTCAAAAAGATCCTCTTCTTTTTGGAAAAGGTTATGATTCATTTGATTTGGAATTTATTCAAGTTTTTTGAAATTGGTGACTCCATTCTATTGGTGTTCAAAGAAAAAAGGTGTGTTTGGAAAACAATGGGAGGCCACAGGGTCAGAACCAATCCTACTTCCTTCCTTCACCTGAAAAATGAATTTGTTCTGTGGAAACTGCTGCGTAGAGGGGGCTTCACAAACTATATTTGGTGTCTTAAAGGTAATTATCCTCTCTCTTTATTGATTTTGGCAATGTTTGGGTCTAAGGGGGCTTCAATTTTAGGGGGGTTGAAATTAGAGTTTCTAAATATTCCATAGCTGAGATAATTGGACTTACTAAGAATGGTCTCAAAATTTATAAAGATAAAAATTGCAAAAACTATGAGATAGCCACTTTTTTTAGGCCGATGATTATATTGTTTCTTATTATGATGGTATAGCCCGTACTTGCCTCCCTAAACATAGGGACACCATCTTCCTTTTTGTCATGAAATACCTGACTCTAGAAGGAAAATTTTAGAAGTTTTTCTCTCATCATCTCTCCATCTTAAATCTCTTCCATAGGAACTAAGCCATGAATCTGGTTTTCTTCCTCTATGGGACCTTGCTTTTCGCCATTATAAATTTTAAAAATAAGAAAATCAATGTTCATCTACATCAAGGTTTGATTCTCATGTTAGTGCAAAAGAGAAAACCTATTATCCATGTTCATCCTTTGAATGCTAGTGATCTAAAGTCTGACCATGAAACCTTGACATTTGCCTTCAAACGTATGAAGAGAATTAAAGGGAAGACACCCCTGAGGGGATTGTAGATGTTCGGTGCAACTAATAAACATGGAGTTCATAATGTGGGTGAGAGTTCTGGTAGTAGGGAAAGAGTTTTTGTGGACTGGGAGGCTAGGATTATGCATTTTGAGTCGACTACTGATACTATTCTTACGGTCAATAAGAATTTGATTTAGTAACTAAAGGAGTGACACCATAAAATAGAGGTCCATAGCAAGATTATTGGGGGAATATAAGATTATATTTTCATGTAGAAACAGAGGGTCTCTATCCTTTAGGACCAAGTGGCCAAAGTGTGAAACAAAAAGACTAATATGAGGTTGGTTCTTAGTAGTTCTGATAGTAAATATTGTGAGATAGATGGTGATACTGACACGGAGGTTGTGAACACACAGATTAAGGACAAGGAGGAGAAAATTTTGAAAGAACCTGAGAGTTTAAACACCCAACCTGTGGATAAGGAGGAGAAAATACCTAAATGGGTGATCATCAAATTTTTTGGCAGGAAGGATAGCAGGTCAAGCACCAAAACCCGCAACAAGGCTATGGAGAACTAATGACAACACTTTTGCTTCCCTTTTGTCGGTCTTGTTCCTTTGGTCTATAGGTTGCTCTTTTAGGTTCTGTATTTTGATAGTTTGTCAAAAAAGTAATGTTTAATATGCAGACATTGTGTTGTCTGGCTCTGTTCTATGGTGGTTTGCTATCAATATTTTTTGACTTTACATCCCTAGCTTTTGTTGGTGTTTTTGTTAAAACTGGCTTCTTTCTATGTACAGGGTTTTTTGGTCTCCTCAAAACCAAACTCTTTTTATCTTATCCAAAAAATTCCAGTGTACAATCTTATTATATTTTAGCGAATTTCAAAATATATAATTTTTTAAGCCATTTCATTACATTTAAGAATTTATCAATTTTAAATTTGGAAAGAGGATGTCTCATTTTTTTTTCCAAGTTTTAGTTTAAGTTCATTAAATATAGCTTTAATTAACACACATATTCCTACATCATGTCGTCAACATCATTCATTTGAGTCTCTAAAGAATCACGATTAACGCCTTATACAAACTTGAAGAGTATCTAACTTTAACACTAGTCTTTCTAAAAAGCTACAACGAGCACTAAATCCTATTTTCATATTTCAAAATGTGAAGTGGGCTCACTTTGTTTAGTTTTTCCCTTGCAGATGAGACACTCTTATAACATCGATTGAAAAAACATATAAATATGTAATTTATTGTGTCTTACAACATGAGAACCTTATCTAACTGATGTGCTCCAAATTTCATTGACATGGCCAACCGCTCCCATTATTTTGGTCAAACTAGTCGAAATTAATTATGTTAGTTTTCTCAAACCACCATCAGTTAAGCTTTCGTGTGGTCAATGTTTCCATTTGAGTAAATGTTTCATGTTACCACCTTAATTAACTGCATGGATTCCCTAGTTGTCTCAATTCTCAAACATTCACTTCCAAGTTCCAATTAATGAACTATTATAGATAATTAAATTTAGAAATATATCATTTAACAATGTTGATCTTGACATTACATGCTTGCATGCAAAAATAAACTCTATGCACTTTTGCTTAACAAATCATGATAGTTATTCAAATACTTTCTTATATTTTCACACCTCTCTGTCATTAGTTCCTAATTTTTTATAGCATAAAATGCATCTAAATACAATTATCCCCCAGCAAAGAAAACCAAACAGTGATTGTTCCCTTTAGATCAAAACTACTAGTTTGGGTAGGTTTGTAAAAATCTACACCCTGATCCTACTGTACGATTTTGGACCGAAACATCGTGTATTAAAACATGTAATTACATCATCTTCCTATCATCTAATATTCCCTTTGGTTGGCCTATAGACACTAAATCACACACTTTGGGTACATTTTTAGGTCCTAGTCACATACTACTATTCATATGATTCCCAAGCAAGAAAAGTACTAATTGATCAATGTCTTTGGCCTCTTTGCTTGTTTTCTATTTTTCACGTTGGTCTTACACTCCCTCTTGCCTAGTTTTTCTTTTCATACTTTGGTATTTCTCACTTTGAACATCAATGCCCAGCTAGGACACCAGCGCCAAGCACCCTAGTCCCCTTTGGGCGCCCCCGACCTCTTTGTACTTTACTCACATTTTTTGGGTCCTTTCTAGCTATTTGGGCATCTTATTTTCTTGGTGTTCGGCCTTTTAGTAATTAATTATGAAATTCAAGCAAGGGAATCATATAAATATAAAGCTATGTTACCATAATAAAGGACCAAACACTAAGCATTAACTATCACCACCTAAGGTTGCATTCAAAGGTTATTACAAGAGAATTCAAGCATCTATCTACCTACATACAAGGGACAAGGGAATGCATTCTTCTGCATTCACGCATAGGAGAGGAAGTTCATTCTTTCATGCACATATCTATTTACATCTTTTACATCTAGCTACTTGCTCACTATCAAGTGCGACATGCACAAGATCCACCTAGGGCATGATTTTGACACACACACACATAGAAATACATTGGGTATGAGATGTAGTGCACTCGATCGTAATTTCACTTGTTTGACAACCGAGGAAATTCCAACCCCTCATTTTGTATATTTATTTTTTTGGATTTGATATAGTTCGAGGGTTTTATAGGTGATTCTATCTTATTATAAGTCTCAAGAAAATAACAACGAAGTCTAGTGACATATAGGCGATCAAATGTGACAACAAGCGAACATCTCAGGACCCTCCAAAACCAAGTTCCACACCTTTTGAGCAGTCACAGGTGCCCCGAGGAGGTCTGTAGCACTCCAGGCACCCTCACCCTTTCCTAGGCACCATGGTCTTGGCTTCCCCGACATCTTTGCATTTTTTGGGTCTGATTGCTACACTTTCAGTTCCTATTCCAACACTTTTCTAGATCGGCATAACTTTGACATCACTGCAAATTAGCTAAGTATTTTATTCCTTTCACTTACAACTATGGTTTAAAATTTAAACCTCTTAATTGCTTAGATAAAATCTGTACCTTATTGTTTATATTCAACATTGTAACTACATATTTAGAATTAGAGATTTATTTATTTAATATTTTCTTAATCATTTAGTGAACTTGACTCTTTCACACTTAAGATCCTCCTTACACCACTTCTTGTATTTTTCTAGGCTTTTCTCATCATGGATATCTCTAATCATTATTTCTTTCTAGGTAATCATGAATGTCGTGGTAAAATCATTACTCATTTGGTTACTACTCATATTCCTTCCACTAATCATCCAGACATTGTTTATCAGTCATTCGTAGATGCATTTTTCGTAGCATGTTATTTTTCCATCTACTATAGCTATTGATCTTTCTGTTTATGACAACGATCCTCCTCTATACATATTGATATTTTTGTGTGTTAAACAAGTTTTATTCGATAATGGATATGAAATCAATCTTTTTCCTTTATCATTCATTGAGACTATCGATCTTTTTATTGGTAATCTTAATCCAACATCTATTTCTGTGTGAGCATATGATTCCAATACGTGTTCATGCCTAGGCACTATAACCTTACCCATGACGGTTGGTCCAAAAACTATTTCAGTAGTATTCTTTGTCATCGATATCCCAGTTTCATATAACTATTTACTTGGTAGGCCATGGCTTCATAGAATGCAAGCAGTATATTCTACATTTCATTGATGCATTAAATTTTTGCATGAGGGCTTTGAATATGAAGTTCCCTTTAATAGTACACCATTCCAATATTGCGACTTTGACCCAAACACTACATTACCTATTCTGATTTCTCCTACTATACATCCTATTTCCGATCCATGACCCATGAACTATCCAGACAATTTGCTTCACCTAGAAGGGACCATTTGTACACTAGATGTTGTTCCATCCACTTTAAAGTCTCTCCCCCATTATACTAATGCTATGGTACTTTATCAAGGGTCTATTCATACATTGGATGTCACACCACCTTCAGTGTCTTCTCCTGAGTAACCTGCATCTGCACTACCTCCTTTCACATGAACCCTCTTTATGAATAATGCTTATTGGCCACATATTCCAGTCTATCCCTCTTGTGCTGAAACTATTTGCACACATGACATATTGACTTGGCTTGGGTATACACTCGTTGATATCTTACCTCCACCGCATTCACCACATCTCTATCATGGATACATTTTCATTACTGCTCCTTATGGCCTATGAGTATTCCATTTATTAGACTTTCTTGCATGTAATCTACGTACTTCTCCACTCACTCTTGGGAAGCCTTGAATCAACTAAATTGGTGAAAATTTAGATATTGATCATACTGACATCTCATTTCCCATGACTTTCGGTCGTGTTTTCATTTGCAAGGACTCCTTTTTCATCTATTCACAAAATCTTACTCATTTCTATGCACATGGATGTCCATTACCACCTTTCACTAATGAGGAATATGCAATGAGCATGTATAATCTACGATGTAATGGATATTTACTTGACTAACCCCATACTATTTCTTATCATGTCTCTGACGCATCTCCATTTGGTTTTGACCATGACAATGATGACCTTTTAGATGATGTTACTTGATCATATCTATTATTAGTCACTTGGGGGAAATCATGCTTATCCTCCCCCTCCTTTTTTCTAGTATTACCAGGTGTCTTGCACTTGGACTTGTTCACTCTATGCTTCACATCTAGCCTCTCACACAAACCTTGCACATCTTGATACATTTGTATCATCATTACCCGATGATGTACTCTCATGCTTTGGTTCACACTTGAATGTTGAGGGAGTATTACATACATGAACCTCACACACTACACACTTCACACTTCACCCATTCATGGCATCTCTTTCTTTTAGCTTTTATCACACATCATACACACTGCACACTATACACATTCACACTACATCTTTCCTGCCTCTTACATGTTGCGCTCATTACCTTAGGACACACTCCAATTCCATGGTTCATGCTGGAATGCTACAGGTATTAATATAAAATGAACCCCATCACATTTATTAGTGATCTTTACGTTATACGCTTTAATGATCAGATATTTTTAGCGCAAACATTCAAACCATTTCCGAATGACACACTCTTATTCTACGGTTCATTATTAACAACTGAGGGGGAATGAATAAATTAACCTCATCTCATGCATACTCATTCAAACTCACTCGGGGCACACACGACTTCTATCACATTCACTTTACATTCCATTCCATCTCACTCACCCACAACATATTGCATATCTTGGTTGTATTTAGTCTTGCTTGCATTTACTCGTTACATGTACACCTTTTACACATGCTAGGTAGATACATTATATGTCATTATCTCTCTCTATATACACATGTGCATTAACTTGTCTCCTAGTTATGATCATAGACTCTACACAGATTGATACACACAACACAAATGCTTAACATAGTACCTATTACCAGTCCCACAGTGGCCCCTGGGGTCGTCCAATTTCATACACTACATGTGCTATTGTTTCATTTTTCATAGCAAACTACTATATCGGAATATTCACGCTTTGACATATTTTCTATCTTTCTAACATTCTAATGGGCGATTCATGTGTAGTATTTGCTTTGCAGTTCTATTTGACACCATGTTTGTCTAGTAATTTGTTTACTATTGTATTCTACTGCTTGTATGCCATTGTTTGTTATCTATATCTTATGTCTTTCTTATTCTCTAATTTCTTGTATGCTTGTGGCCACTTTAGCCTTGATTGTCTTGTGGCATCATGAGTGATGTCTCATGTTTGCAACTCACTTTTCACGGTCTACATTGTCTTCTTGCATGTTAGCTTCTACATGGTCTTCTTTCTTGGTAGCTTACATCTTGTCTCTTATATATGTGTTTATATTGTTTACACTAACAATTTTTTCCTATCCACTTTTCTTGCATGTTCCTTGGTTTCTACCAAGAAAAATCATTTCCCCTTATAGGGCATCAGTTCCTGTACAATGATCAGTCTTCCTTTAGGTTGCATACTCCTTAGTAACATCACATGCACCCCAAACAAGGGGGCATCATTTAGGTGAATCAGTCACCCCATTCAGTAACTTACAGTCACAGGTTAACATAGTTAAGTACCAATACAACACAGTCATCAATCTCAATAATGGCCTCGAATCTGACTTGGGTCCTCAGCACAACACAAACACTAGTGTCCAACACTAGAAAGTAGCACTTGGGTGCCCCTGAATCTTCCTAGACACATGTGACCAATGGGAAGTTATAAAAAAAAAATTAGCATAGTTTTTGGTTGTTTATATAGTGGATTTTATAGAGAACAAAATCCTTCAGCACTGGGCATGCATGCACTATACCTTTTTTTCTAATTTCACCTTAGATCAAACCAAATAGTACTTTTACACACCATATGTAGTGGTGTGTTTAAACTTCGGGAAATAGTTAAAGGTTGTACAATGACACCAAAATTTTCTACCTACACTTCTTCCATTCTTGAAGTGAGATCACCCAAAAAACTCGCATTCAGTACAACTAGCGTGAGATGGCCCAAAAAAATCATTCTTATAAAATATCTTCAAGATCATTTCTATCTCTTTCACTCATCATGGATCAGGTGCACATCTTTCTTTTTACATTTTTACATACTTGTTTTTACTTCTTACATGTATTTTACATATTTGGATCGATTTGATCACATAAACGTGACATTTGACTACTTGTTAGCTCTTCTCTTTTGCATTTTCATCCTTATAGAAAGTGGTAGTCACATCAATCACACAACATCACACAAAAATTGACATCAACAATAGGTAAAATGTGACATCTACACTTATGCTCTCACCCTAGGGTCATCATCATCATTTTTCACTTCCTCTTCTTTAGCTTCCATGCTTCAAATTTTTTATCACTCCATGCTTTTCTTTGTCTCTTGGAATGCTTCTCTCCATCAATCTATATGGATATCAGGTATAGATATCTTATCTACTTTATATTATCGAGAATTCACTCAAAAACATTAAGTGGGGGCAATGTAGACATTAAGTCACGTACTTTGGGTACATTTCTAGGTCGTAGTCACATACTACTATTCATATGATTCCTAGTCTTTGGCCTCTTTACTTGTTTTTTAGTTTTCACCTTGGTCTTACACTCCCTTTTTCCTAGTCCATCTTTTCATAATTTGGCATTTATCACTCTGGAAACCAGTGCCCAGCCAAGACACCAACTTTAGGTGCCCTCGTCCCCTTTAGGCGCCCCCAACCTCTATGTACTTTACTCACATCTTTTCGATCTTTTCTAGCCATTTAGGCATCCTATTTTCTTGGTGTTCAACCTTTTAGTGATTAATTACAAAATTCAAGAAAGGGAATCATATAAATATAAAGCTATGTGACCATAATAAAGGACCAAGCACTAAGTATTAGCTATCATCACCTAAGGTTGCATTCAAAGGTTATTACAAGAGAATTCAAGCATCCATACAATGGAAAAGGGATTGCATTCTTATAAATACATGCATAGGAGGGGAAGTTCATTATTTCATGCACACATATATTTACATCTAGCTATTTGCTCACTATCAAGTGTGACACACACAAGAGCCACCTAGGGCATGATTTCGACATATACACACATAGAACTACATTAGGTCTGAGATGTAGTGTGTCTCTCAGTCGTAAGTTCACTTTTTTGACAGTCAAGGACAGTCTGAACCCACATTTTACATCTTTATTTTAGGATTTGATGTATTTTTAAGGGTTTTTAGGTGCTTCTTTCTTATTGCAGCTTTCAGGTGGATAAAAAAAAGTTTAGCAACATACAGGCGATTAAAGGCAGCAATAAGTGAACATATCACAACCCTCTGAAATCAAGTTCCACACCTTTTTAGCAGTCATGAGCACCCCGAGGAGGTCTGCAATGCCCTTGCCCTTGCCCTTGCCTAGGCACCCTAGTCCTAGATTCCCCAAAATATCTATATTTTTCTCGGTCTGATTGTGACACTTTGAGTTCCTGTTATAGTACTTTTCCAGATCGACACAACTTCAACATCATTATAAATTAGCTAAGTATTTTATTCCCTTCACTTGTTTCAAATTTAAATAACTTAATTTCTTGGATCAAATATGTACCTTATTGTTTATATTAAGCGTTGTTACATACTTAGAATTAGGTATATAACACTTATTTCACTAAATTGGGACTTATTCTAGTCCTAACAGCTAAAAAATATAGCCAATATCAGAATCCAATATTGCTATTTTTGGATTCCAAAATGTTAAATATTGGAATTATCTAGACTCCAAAATTGCACATATTGGATTCCAATATCACATATATTAGAATCCAAAATCACATATATTGGAATCCAAAATCACATATATTGGAATTTACTGCACTCTAAAGTCCCATATATTGGAATCTGAAAATCAAAATATTGGAATCCATTATATGGGCTAGCATTCAGTAGCCATTATTTATGATTAGTTATGTATAGAACATGTTTTTGTTTTAAAAGGTCTAGCGGCCGCTAGTCATTACTTATGCTTTATTATATAAAGAAAAAGTTTATGTTTTAAATAGGCTAGTGACCGTTAAGTATTATTTATGCTTTGTTATATATAGAACATGTTTGTGTTTTATACGGGATATCAAACATCTTTTGTTATCTGTCAATGGTTGCAACAAGGGTTCAACGTGGTGTTAAATTTGATGCCTGCTTAGACATTTATGTATTGTTTTATCGTTAAACTAGTTACAGATCTTTGAAATAACAGTCACATATGACTTGCATATTATAGATGTGACCATCAATTTTTATGGAGATTTAATTATATATTAATTATATTATAAAATATTTGAAACAATTAAGTATATACAGTATAATTTAATATTTATTTTATGAAGAGTGTAAAAAAAACTATTTTACAAATTTTTGAGGGAAAGTTTTTCTAATAATTCACCACAAAAGTTATTCAATCATATTGTCAACTTATAATAAGTGAAAATATAATTCCTCCTAGCTTATATTCTGAAAATCTTAGCATAATATAATAGAGTTACACAGTTCATTAAGAATAACATATGAATGTATATATTATTGACAATGTTAAACAATACCATCATAACAACATTTTGAAAAGATAAATAGCTATTGTATATTTTCTTGCACCAAATATTTGATGCCCTGTACCACATTCAATCTCTGAGACACTATTTGTGACTTTTTTTTGTACAAATCGGCCATCAACCATTTATAGCTTGTACAATCTTTCTGTCTTCTTTTCATCCCCACCATAAAATTTTCAAGAGGGTTTCCCTTTATAGCTAATGTAATACACAAAGTGTTTTTAGAACGATATGAAAAATCATTTCTACTCCAAACCTTTTCTAGATCTCTTATTACTATTTCTCGACTATATTGTAATGTTCCTTTCCCCAAGTGAGTTTTGGATACAATATAATTAATATTTTCTTATTGAAGTCTGCTGATATCTTTTTAACATCAACATAAATGATGTTGTTGGACCAGAATCCTAGTTCACAATATGGTGATAATAATTTTATAAATTCTAACTGGCCACCTCGCAGGTTGACATTTTTCAAGACGAACCTGAATGCCATCTTTCTATTGTATGTTTTGTTTATCCCATATAGTAGGTCCTCCATATCCAAAATAAGTAAATAAATATTATCGCTACCTACAGGGAAGTAAACAAATTTTATTTTCATCAGCCGCATATCAATTACAACCAATTGCAATTAACAACATTTTAGCTTACGTCTAACAATTACCGATTGAGATTGTGGCTTGGATTACACCTCCTTTACATGTTTCTGGATCCACTGATGCAAATGCTATTTCAAATAAACAATCATCAATTCATAATCTATTTCTTCTTATTGAAAATGTGAGCATAATGTATTTGAAATAAACATTAATCAATTCATAATCGATTTCATGTTGTGGAAAACTTAAATGGAACAACATAGTGGTTTTTGTGGTCGTATGGTAAGTACAATATCAATTATTTTGTCTTATAATTTAAATTTAGCGGTCATAGGCTACTCTTATATTCAAATTTAGCGGCCTCTAGGTGGAGAACAATCCTCAGCTATTGATGAGGATCTATGACCACTAGGTTATGCCATCATTGGACAATCTACACTTAGCTGGATAACCTTTAATGAGGCTAGCCAAGTGTTTCTTTACGTACGTACGAGTTGGATCATGACATATGTTGTTTTGTATATGATGATGTTAAATCTAAAACAATGTTAATTCAATGTAATTATTCAATACGCAATAGTGAGTCAGTGAAACATTATAGAAGGTATGTACTTGTAAATCAACGACATATTGATGAATGTAACATTGTTTAGTCAAACCATTTCTGTATTGAACGTGGATGCATAGAGTCTTCTAAGCTGTATATACTTCATTTTAAATTATTATCGTAGCTTACAAATGGATTTCCTTAAACTGTTTCTTCGACCCTAAGCCAAGCATATAAACTAATGTTTGTTAGTTATCCTTTCCTATAAATTTGTGGGCCTTATAAATAATTTTGTTGTAAAATAAACATGGATATCATATCATTTCCTATAAATTTGTGGGCCTTATTGGTTATCTGCATAATCATTTATTGTCTTATAATTTTATGGGCCTTATTAGTAGTTTTGTTGGTAAATTCACATGATTAACATACCTGGATATGATGGCGTATTCATGGCCGATGTGCCTTTGTCCTCCACATCTGTCATCTGAATTGTAAAAAACATAACTTTGTTAAAAAAATTCAAAACCATGACAATTGAAGATAAAGCTCATTAAAAATATTTATAAAATGATTGAAAGTAAATCACCATGTTGAATTGGTTGTGTAATGTCACAGTGAAACAATTGTACATCAACATTTATAGCTTTGTGGTTGTCTGCATAAACAATAATTATATAAGTAATATATTTAGGTTAAAATCCATTAAAAAAAATCACTTGTTGAAGTTGTTTCCAGAGACGAACCTTTCTTCATGTGAGAATAGTAATGTTTCAAAAACATTGCTTAACTATATGTGTCTCAAAAATAAAAACAACAGATAGTTTGGAATCAAATAATGCACAAAGTGCGACACTACCGCCATAAAGAACTAGTACCAGAGAATTTTTGGAACACCATCAAGTGAACATCTCATCACATAACTCATACGATCTTTAACAAATAAAAGGCTGGATGTTTCCTTATAAGCCAATTTCACTTGCAGTTACCAATTTTTTGTGGCATTTTCTCCATCCAAGCCATAGTGACCTCTTCTCTATAATCATTATTATTTTTGCAGTTGTGCACATAAGATATTGTGTACATAAGACAAACTTTTGAATTTCTCATTGCTATCGTAGAGTCTGAAGCATCCATCCTGAATTGATACTCCAATTTCTTTAACCTTTTCCATGTATCTTTGTACTGTGTCGCTTAACATTTTTGAATAACTAGTTTGTATTAGAACAATAATAATACAATCTAACACACTGGTTTTGATAACTGTTAGAAGCTCCATTATGACATCAGAAGAAATATCACTGGCCAAATTGTAAAAATCAGCGATCACACATTCAACATTAAAAGGATTAGTCGAAGGAATAGTTGATAAAGTTGATGGAAGATGGAATGCATATGCACATTAACAAGAAAAAATTTATGTGACTTTCATCCTTGCCGGTATATTTCCTTCCAGTGACATCACATAGTTGTCTAATATTATTTGAGCTGCGACGGGAAGAACTTCTTCAACCTCATGATATTTTTTCTGTTTTGCCATTTTTCCCCAATATGGGAATCAAAATTTCTTTCTCCATTGCTCTCTTCACCCAATAGTACATACAACTGGCTGTAGTGTGATTCATGCAATTTAAATTTTTTAGTTACATTGGATTCACTGTAGGATGTCAATACAATATTATACGGATGTTTATTTCTAAAATAATGTAGAACTTTTACCCTCATTTTTGTCTCCTTTTATTCTCTGGAAGTAAGCATCAAATTTCTATGCTATTACACTAGCCTTAAAAGACCCAGTTGATTTAGTATTCCTTTTCAACCCATGTAATTTTGATTTAGATGGGTCTATCTCCAATTTAGTCAAATATTTTCACCTCAACATAGTAAACAACTTGGCATATTTTGGAAGTGAAAGAAAACATTTTCTATGCAAGAAATGACAAAAAAATGTTTTCTCCTTTCTATATAATTTTTTGAATACTGTAAATATACCATTTTGAATGTCTTCTACATTTTAATAGCTAGTTTTTTCAAAATCTATCAGAATCCCTAAATTCCATCCATATTTTGAACAAGAATATGGTCTGTTGTTTATGGAGGCATGAATTTCCCATTTCTTGAACAAAGAAACATCCAACTCCATATCCAAAATAATGTTTTCAAAGTCAAAGTGTTCCACCTAGACATGCAGTGTCCCCAAATCAATAAATTTTGACGATAAAACAATACCAACTTCCTTGTGATTTTCATCTACAACAAAAAACAACCACATGTCGACATGGTAGTTTTAAGGGGAATTAAGTTCCACAAACCACTCCTTGTCTCTTTTCTTCCAACAAATACTGCCTGTGATGAATGGAATTGTTCTGAATGGAGCACAAACAATGGAAGACATTTTAACTTTATTTAGAGTAAAATACATTTAAAATTAGGTCATTTCTGAACTTATAAGTTTTTTTCTCTCATTATCTATTAATTAATTTAAATAGTACCCTAGAGGACACCAATCTCTATATTTATTTACTATGTATCATAACAGAGTAATTAAATTAATGGTTAGCAACTGCTAGGCTTCGATAGGGACATCTTATGTATCATTCAACTAGTTACAGTAATTCATATTTTGTGGATAAAATAAATAGTAATAGATTTTTTTAAAAATTCTAAAATCAAATTATGATTCATTGAAAGATATAAAACCATTTGCACCTTTTGAAAGTATTACATATGAGTTGGACAAACTAGAACATTAAATAGATGGCATTATATGAACGTTAAAAAATACACAATTTAGTGGCAGATAGACTTCTAGTCAACATACAAAAGAACAACCTAAAATAATTCTTAAGCCATTTACACATTTTTAATGATAAACCATAGAGGACATTAAGATATAATATTTGGTATTTTGAAGAGAGTTTACTTTAGCTTGGGATTTTTTGTTTTACAAGATGATGTGATTTATCTGTATATCGGTCATATTGTAGTAGTGAGGATTAAATGCCTGTAACAAGACTAATGAACATGTTTAAAGGACAGTGTTCGGAAGATCTAATGTTTTGTATTTTGAGGAGAGTATTTGAGAAATAAATCACATTAATGGAGTTAGTGATAGCTCATCATTTTTTGTTATATAAGACAATGTTAAATATATGTATATCAGACATAATTTATTCATTATGTCTAAATGTCTATAGCTACTCTAAGTATGATATTTTAAGTGTAGGACTTGGTGGGAGATTCCATGAAAAGCTATAAAAAATAAATAGGAAGGATTACACTTTTCCTAAACCTCAGTAAGGCCCTCTTCACAATATCTTTTTTCTTGGAAACAATGCTCTCTATAAGGTCATGGTGGGTTAAACCTATTTGGTTATTAACAAATTTTTTTAGTACCACTAAAACAAGGGTCTATTCTCTCTTATTCTGACTATAAGTTAAATTTATAATACTAATTGAATAAATTTATTCCAAATTGTTCTTACTTATGTTAACTTATTTATAGTGACAGCCTTCTTAGGCTACAAACATTTATTGTCTGTACACTTTTGGCTCGTATCTATGGCGGAAACAAGTGATACACTAAAAATCCTCGATAGGGATCAAGCCATATTTATTGTCCATAAAATATATCGTTTGTAACATATAATTCACAAAGTTTCGTATCATATTTTTTTTACCTAATGCTTAGTTTCATTACTTATCGAAAGTAACGCCACAACGGACGTTAGTTTCAATAGTTTATTTTATTAGAAATTGCGGTAAAATAATAAATCATGACCTAGCTAAGAGACCATGAGGCTCCTACCATTATAGTCATTGTAAACACTATATGTACAAATTTGAATTGCTAGTTTTTTAATTGATTATAATTATATCATGTTGGCTAGAATGTACCTCGCGGAGACAATAGCTGCATTACATACCATATAGAGGGATCAAACCTTACGTAGTTCGCATAAGGTATATTGTTTGAAACACATAATTCACATCGAATCTTATGGGATAAAATGCTTAGCAAACTCTAAGCATTTTTTTCCATATCAAAAGTAAGAGTATAATGGACACTAGGTTCAACAATTTAATAATTTGATAAACGGTCATTGTAAACACTATATGTACAAATTTGAATTGCTAGTTTTTTAATTGATTATAATTATATCATGTTGGCTAGAATGTACCTCGCGGAGACAATAGCTGCATTACATACCATATAGAGGGATCAAACCTTACGTAGTTCACATAAGGTATATTGTTTGAAACACATAATTCACATCGAATCTTATGGGATAAAATGCTTAGCAAACTCTAAGCATTTTTTCCATATCGAAAGTAAGAGTATAATGGATGCTAGGTTCAACAATTTAATAATTTGAAAACAATGATAAAATAAAAGATCATGCTCTAATTTAGTAGTCGCTAGGCTCCAACCATTACTACAATTCATTATAAATACCATACATATATAGCTTTAGGTCGCTACTATGTTTTTATGGACTATGTAGTACTCACAAGACTTATTGTCTGTAACCTATAATTCACATCTGTTCGTATGAGAGAAAATTCTTAAGAAATGCTAAGCTTTCATACATATTGAATGGAACGCCATAACATATTAAATTGAACAATATATCTCAGAAGCCACTAGGCTCCTACCTTTTCCTCTCATCAATATAAACATTATCTTTACAATTTTGGATCGCTAGCCTTAATATGTAGTTCCCATAAGATACATAGTTCTCAACTCATATTTTATATTGTTTACGATTAAAGAAAATGCTTAACGACCGCTAAGCTCCTTTACTCATTGACATAAATGGCGTATCAAACCCTATTCTCAAAAGTTTCTTATTTTGAAAATAGCCATAAAATAACAACAAATCATGGTATAGCTTAGTGGCTGCTAGCCTCCTACCTTTACCTCTTCTCATTTTAAACACTATCATTATAATTTTGGATCCCTGGGCTTGGTATGTAGTTCCAATGAGATACATGGTTTTCAGCTCATACTTAAGATCATTTCCTATCAAAGAAAATGCTTAGTGCCCGGTAATATCCTTTAATTATTCATAGAAACGTCATATTAGACCCTAGGATCAAACGTTTCTTATTTTGAAAGTAGCCATAAAATAATAAATCATGATTTAGCTTAGCAGCCGTTAGGATCCTACCTTTACCTCTTCTCATTTTAAACATTATCTGTAAAGTTGTGGATCGTTTTTATTAGTATGTAGTTTTCATAAGATACATGGTTTTTAAGACACAATTCACATTTTTTCTTAACAAATAAAATGCTTAGCACCCGTTATGCTCCTTAACTTATTGACAGAAACAACGTATCATAGCCTAGGCTCAAATGTTTCTTATTTTGAAAATATCCATACAGTAACACTAACTGTATGGTCGTGGATTGCTAGCCTTATTATGTATCCCAAATAGCTTGTTTGAATTTTCCACATGGCACATTTTAATTGGATAATTAATTTAAACTAGCGCACACTATATCTAATAATGTAGAAATCGATTTTGATAATTAAATGTTTGTATATTATTCTAATAAACTTCAAAACTATGCTTACGATTTATTTCTTCTTTTTCTTATAATATATTTTTTACTATGCTTGGTTCAATTATATTTTTTATTATGTTTATATTATTATAGGTTATAGATAATGAAAAATGTTTATTTTTTTAATTTTTAAACCATGTAAAAATAAAAATAGATAAATTTGAATTCCCCTGCATTTTTGGATATTTGAAATTTCAATAGCCCGCACTTTTCCTTTTAGAGGGGGAAAGTAAAAATTTGAAATTTTTGTATCCTGCTCTGTTTCTATTTTTGAAATTTCTTTCGTGGAATGTGCCAAACAAATTATTAAATACCTCAGAGAAATATTGAGTAGGGTTTCTAATTTTTTCGTTCCATCAGAAAAGCATATCTTCAAAATAAAAAGAATATGCATAGACCATAGATTGTAGGGATGAATGTTCAAATCCTGGTTTCTTTTGCATGAGATTATAATCTTGTTCATGAAAGGAGCAAAAAAGAAGTACAAAATGGATGAACACAAAGGACACACATGAAAGAGGATGGTAATAGAGGTTGTAAAAATAATCGCGATGATTGTTTGAATGAGATAGTAGATGGAGGTTTCACAAACAACATACAACACAAAATAATCCCAGATATTACTAAACTAAGTATTTATAGTAAAGGTGTACCTTTTTTACTGTGGGATCTATTAGTTTCTCTATAGTCGACTGGTTCCTTTGTTTTACATGACAATCCAATCGTGATCCACACAAGCCCTTCTTTTTCCCACTGAATTGTGCTCTGTAGTCAATCCTTACTTTCCAGTTGATTTTGATTTCCGTGCCAACTGCCTTGTTCTTCATGAAAACTCACTTTTTTGTGTGTTAACAAAATAAATTTTAATTTCTTTTCTGTTTAAGTATTTATCTTTGTTTAATGCTTTCTCATTTCCGCCATTCAATTTCTTTGGCTATTTTCATTTTGAATTTTTCGTTCTCATTCCTACGATTGTTTTTTAGGATAATGATACCTTCTGGAACAATCACCTAATTTTTAATTTTATTCTGGTTGGGAGAACCAAAAATAGTTTAATGTTGCTCATCAAGATGATGCAAAGAAACCTTGCTAATTAATGCATATTACATTTTTTACATGGTTGATGCTTAGATATTTTAGGAAAATATATGAGGTTAAAAAATTAATTCAAAACTATAAAACTATATTAAGAATTCAATTGTATGATAATTATTTTCAATTATATACGCATTTCCATGTAGAATTAACCATATGTAATGTCTTGATCATTTTTATGGCATTTACATTGGAAGTTAAACACATTATATATGCAATAATATTATTAAATCTAATTTTAATCAATATACATTTTAAAATTAATATATTCTTCCTTTTGAGCCCGCTAATCTATGCCAAAAATTAACATAGCTTTGAGGCTTCCATGATATAATTGGTTATTTCAAAAACCTATTTACGAAACCCCAATTCTATTTCAAATTACATATAAGATTCTACATGTATATCTATATATCCATTATATAAATTCTTGATTTATTTGTTATCATTTGTATCTTTTCAGTATGATTTTTTTTCTATTTATAAACTCTACCATAGAAAAATTTGTCTACCCTAGCGTCTGCTAGGCTATAATTCTAATTCAGAAAAAGCATTCGTTTTCCTTGGCCCCTTATGGATTAGTTGTTTTTATATAGGAAAAACACCATTTTTTGGTCCTAACGATCGCTTTTGTTCTTTGTCAGCTGTTAAATTCACAAATATTAACAATTTAGATTTATAAAACAACTTCATTATGAACATGATATGTTTACCTTTAAGAATAGATTAGCGGCTGCTAGGATGCAATGAGTAGATGGCGTCGTATGTAAAAACTTGTTTTAGAGATTCTCAGACGCAATTCCGAGTTTCCATATTTTTTCATAAATGTAAAATAATTCTAGCATAATCTTGTAAGAAGTAGATAAAACCATACATTTACCTATATAACATATTAAAGATATGAATTTACATGTATATTTATGTATCCATTATATAAACGCCAGATTTATTTGTTATCTTTTATAGCTTTTTAATATGATTTCTAGCAAAGATTAAGAATTTAGATTTATAACATAGCTTCATTGTGAACATGATATATTTCCTTTTAGGAATAACTTAGTGGCCACTAGGGTGTAATGAGTAGATCACGTTGTATTTAAAAACTTGTAGTATAACTTCTTGGTCGCTAGTCCAAGTTTCTTTTCTTGTCCTAAATGTAAAAATATTCTACCAAAATCTCATAAGAAATATAGAATTCTAGACATATAGTTATGTAACACATGAAAAAAAAAATTCTAAACATACACAGATTCATTACGAACATGATATATTTGCCTTTAAGGATAGCTTAGTAGCCGCTAGGGTACAACCAGTCCAAGTCTATACGTATACTATTATATAAATTCAAGATTTTTTTTTACCGTTTATATGAACTTCTTTTTGAATAAAATCTAAATGAATGTTTCCTACTCTAGCGACTGCTAGGATATCATTCTTATTTGGATGAAGTCTTCGTTTACCTTTGTGGACACAACGATAAGTGGATTTTGTTATAGGTAACACAATTTTTTGGGTCAAGTGATCACTTTTTTATTTCTTTCATGTTAAATACGCAAAGACTAAAAATTAAACTCATAACATAGCTACATTATAAAAATAATATATTAACGTTTAAGAATAGCTTAGCGACCACTAGGCTTCATTGAGTATATCACGTTTTATCTAAAAAACTTATTGTAAATCTTCACGGTCTGTTGTCATCTAGGCTAGGCCAAGATGTATCATTAAGACCTACATTGGGTTGGATTAAACAAATTAAATTAAAATAATTTGAGTTAAGCAGGTGCTAGGTACTTCCACACTATAATATTTGGAGCTTAGTGGGTTTTGTAATGTATCTAGTTACCCAATTATATTTTGAGCTTAGCGTCTGCTAGCTTATGACACAACATAATATTTGGATCTTAGAAGTCTCTAGGTTTCAGTAAAATAAAGTAAGTTATTATAAGCTTAGCGTCCGGTAGGTTACACCAAAACATAATAATACGATATTAGTGAATAATGAGATTTAACAAATTAAATCAACATAGTTTTAGCTTAACGGATGCTAGGTATGTAAACAATATATTATTTCAACAAAAAGAGTCAATAGCATTTAACAAACTAAAGAAAGACATATTGATTTTAGTTTCCACTTGGTTTTTTTTAACAAAACTTCAACAAACAATAGTGTAATATTCAAAGATGCAAACAAGATATGTATAAATTAGTTGAATATATCGTATCATTTTAAGATTTTAAATTAAGATATTTCAAGCATAGCGCCCGCTACGTAATGCTACCACATAATCGTTGGAGCCTAGCGGTGGTTAGAATTCAATAAACTAAATTAGGTATTATGAGCTTAGCGGCCGCTAGGTTATGCCACAACATATTATTTGGGTATTCAATTCACTATGGTTTAATAAATTCAATTACAATATTTCACAATATTTAGCGGCCAGCGGGTTACGCCAAAACATAATATTTGGATGTTAGTGGTCACTTCGATCTCCCAAATTAAATCAACATAGTTTGAGCTTATAGATCGCTAGGTATTTAAACAACATGTTATTTAAATTATATTAACATAGTTTGGTTTTAACGGTTGCATTAGGTATTTAAACAATATAATATTTTGATATGAAAAGTGACTACTATTTAATTAAGTAAAGAAAGACATTGAATTTAGTTTTGACTAGTATATCAAGTTACTAAATGATATTTTGAACTTAGTGTCCGCTAGCTTAAGTTTAGTTTTCACTAGGTTATATATCACAAACATGATATGATATGTTACCGAATGATAGTTGGAGCTTAGTGTCTGCTAGCTTATGAAATAACATAATATTTAGATCTTATAAGTCTCTAGGTTTTTGTAAAAGAAAGTAAGATATTATAAGCATGGCAGCGGGTAGGTTATGCCAAAATATAATAGTATGATCTTAGTGAATACGGGTATTAAGAGCTTAGCGGCCGCTAGGTTATGCCACAACATATTATTTGGGTATTCAATTTGCTAGGTTATGTATCGCAAACATGATATGTTATTTTAAACTAATATATTTTGAGCTTAGCGCTTGCTAGGTTATGCTACCACATAATCGTTGGAACCTAGCGGTAGTTAGGATTTAAAAAATAAATTGTGGTATTAAGATATTAGCGGCCGCTAGGTTATGCCATAGCATATTATTTTGGTATTCAATTCTAGCTTATGTATCGCAAAGAAGATATATATACATTAGTTGAATTCATTCTATGATTTTAAGATTTTAAACTAGGCTATTTCAATGATAAGTCTTCAAAAAATAATACATGAGGAACCACTCCATGATAAGTCTTCTAGTAGTGGAATCCCATGATGATTACAAGCAACTTATCATAGTAAATATATGCCAAAATATTGGTAAGAGTTGTAATCATCTTCACTTCACCCACAAATACTTCCTATATCTATACACTTCGCTATACATACAACCATTCCGATCCTTGATAAAAAAACTAAAGATAGATGCATCTAGGAAAGATTAGGCCATTCAAGCTCTCAACTCCACCTCATCGATGATCTCGACATTCGTGTCCCCTTTAATCTTATCAGAGGAGGAGGAAAAATTGACACAACATTCCAACATTTTCACTTTAGTGCAAGTAGGGAGTTTTATACCCTGATTTTCCACAACTTCCTCTAGACCACGCATAATCACCTACATCCCCCACATCAAGGCATAAACATGATATTGAAGGATAACTAAATGTTCTCCCAACTTATCATTCTCCTTATGCAAGATAAAATACCCCAAAGAATTGGACAATATGTTTTCCACGCTCAAACCTTGTGCCATGTTAAAAATGTTTCTCTGCCCTTTGGATTGGTTCGGGTCAAGCATCAGCTTGCGCATGCTCTCACAAATATCACTGTCATCTTCTTCTTCAAATCACTCTATGACTGACTAAACCTTCTCGAGCCAATTCCACATAGTTGTGTTCCTAATTTTCCCATCCATCTAAGAAGTAAACAATTCCCCAACGTCCTTTCTTGTCATAGCTCTCTGCCTCTTCCTAATAGGACCACAATCCATGCTACCCAGGAAACCACCAACACCCATGTCACTGTCACAGGGACACGGGAAAAATGACAAAAAATGAAAAGAGGAAAGGGGTATTGAAATTTTGAGCCGATCCGGAGATATAAATTCACCAGTGCACAACATACAAAAAGAGGTAAGTGTGATAGTACAGAAGATCATTGATTAGATATCCTAATCATAAATATCACACTTCCCATTAAAAATCTTAAATTCCCAATGCCATATTACATGTTGCATGTGTATAACCCTTAATCAATTCCATCTATCATGTGAATGCAATCTATCGATGTCATAAATGACCATTAAATTCATGGATGTCATATCCTCTTCTCGCCACTAAAAAAGGTCACCCTTTAGAATAATCTAACATTTTTTATTAAAATATTGTAATTCACTACGTTTTGACAAATTAAAGTAACTTGTTTTGAGCTTATCGACCTCTAAGTTAATCAACCATGCTAACTTTAGAGAAATGTATAGCAATCAAGATCTAATAAATTAGTTGACTTTATTTTATGATTTTAAGATTTAAAATTAAGATATTTCGAGCATAGCACCCACTATTTTATGCCACCAAAAAATATTTGTAGCCTATTGGTGGTTAGGATTTAATAAATTAAATTAAGATATTTTCAACATAACGTCCACTATGTTATACCCCAACATAATATTAGGATCTTAACAGTCTCTAGGTTTCAACAAACAAAAGTAAGCACTTAAGAATATAAATATTTTGAGCTAAAAATATTTATAGTATTTAACAAACAAAAGAAAAAAATTGACTTTGGAGATCTTTATAGAAATCAAGACCAATATAAATTAGGTGAATTTTTTGTATGCATTTAAGATTTGGAATTAAGACATTTCGAGCTTAGCGCCCGCTAGGTTATGCTACCATATAAAATTTGGAGACTACCAATGGTTTCAGAAACTTTGAGCTTAGCATCCGGTAGTCTTTTCCACAATATATTATTTAGAGATTGAATTCGTTATTTTACAACAATTAACAAATTACATGAAGATATTTTGAACTAAGATGACACTAGTTTAAACAATAACATAATATATGGAGGTTACGGTCGATAGGATTAAACAAATTAAATTAACATATTTTGAACTATGCAGAGAGTAGGTACTTTCATAATATATTATTTCAAGCATAGTGGTTGCTATCATAAATTTTTGGAGCTTGGTGATCACCAGGTTTTATCAAAATAAAGTAGGATACTGTGATCTAAAAATATGTTAGGTTATACCAAGACATAAAATTTGAATCATAGCGATCTGAAGGATGTAAGAAAACTCATTAATATATTAGGAGCTTAGCCGCGACTATGATATGGTAAAACATAAAACTATTTGGAATTATAGTAAAAGGGGGTTTTCGCAAATGACCCACATACTTGCACAAAAAAACCTCATGGATAGATATTACAGTGAAACAAGAAGAGAACAATCCCGTATGGAACAAAAAAAGAAAAAATCAAAAATTCACAAACCAGACAAAAACAAATTAAATTTTATGGCTATTCATGAGAGTAGTTTCTTCGTCCTTAGCATCGGAAGTAGGGCTTCCTTGACCATAACGTCCATTAACTTAATTTTTTCTAGGAATTCTTCATTGATTTTCATCTAGGTCATGTCCATGTGACTTTTTCATTCCTTGATAGCAGATATTGAGTGTAACATAATCCTCAATGGCCTCATGTGGATCAGGAGAGATCTTCTCTAAATGATCCTTGTGTTCCGAAGCTATAGTGGGGGAGCCCATTTTCTATGACAGAGGAGAATCAGGATAAAACAAGGATAGATCCCACAACAAATACAGAATTTTTGATTCCATGCTAACTTCCATGCAAAAAGGTGGGATGGAATTCACACATGCTTCCGTGATCAGGTGAGTTGAGTTGGTAATAACCATTACAATGTCAGTGGAGATGAGAGGAGAAGCCAGAGAAGTGTCAGAAAGAGGTGGAGAGGAAGTAGATGTTGGGTCCAAAAGCATTTCAAAGACCTTATAAGAGTGCTCTAAGGTTTCTGGAGGGTTACAAGATGCTAGAGGAGACTAGGGAGACCCAAGAGAAAAAGAAAGGGGGCTAATGATCATGATGTCTGAATCGGAGTTAGAACAAAGACAAAGGGGGCGGTGACGGTGAAGGAAATAGAGAGCTGGTTATGGAAGAGGAAGGGGGAAAGACATTGCTTTCCTAGCTTAGAGGGGAAGTGCAAGATTTATTTTTGGGAAGCTTCCATTTTAAAGAGAAAATACAAAAGGCCTTGGTGTAGGGAAGGACATTCATCTTCTCTAGCCATTTTAAGGGACCTCTCAAGTGATTGAAATAGAAAATACACAAAGTTTACCTTCCAATCATGTCAAAGATGTGCAAGAAGAAAAATTTGAGAACCATAGATCACTTTATAGATTCGTTGCAGGGTGAAGAACCTCTTCAATTGCTCACCAACCCTATCCCAAGGTTTTGGAAGTGAGTACTGTCCATAACCTGAGTGATACATTGTCAGATTTTCACCAGGATACATGAAATCATCCATCTCCTCCTAAAGTGAGAATTTAAAATAAATTTCTCCCTCCATAGGGATCCCCTTCGCCACCGTAATGGACTCTTTCAAAATAAGAAATTTAGTCTTTCCCACTTTGGCTCTTCCTTTCTTTTAGGTTTTCAGCACACTGTAGGTTACTCGGATAGAGTGACCAGATAGTCTTTCCATAAATGACGTAACACCACCATCATGAAAAATATTCCATACTACTGGGTCAACCTTGACCTCTTCATAAGAAGAAGGCTTAATGCATTTTTTGGTTCTACCATAGTAAATAGGGATATTGTGACATTGATTTCTATAGGCCTGATATAAACGATGCTTGAATAGAGATGTTGAGAAAATTCATTCCAATTTTCAAATTTTGTCTCTAATATTTCTAATTGAATTATGTCCTAATTAGTAATAGTCATTAATTGATCTCATCCATCACACGAATACAATCTATGAATGTCATAAATTCCCAAAAAATCCACAAATGTCTTATCCTCCTGCCACCACCAAAAGAGGTTATGCCTCAACATAACCTAAAAACGGTTAATCTTAGTTAATGTTTGGCCAACCCCAACATTAATTAGTTAATGTTCTTGTAATTATTGAATTTAGTGGAGGTTGAAGGTTTGAATGTTAGTAATATTAGATGTATTTAGTTAATATATATTATAAAGGAAGCATCAACAAACAAAATGAAGCAAGGTGAAATAACTAACATTCCTAGACATGATTTTATACTATATAGATTATCAAACAAAAAATCATAAAGCAATAGCTTATTAGAATTTCTTTATTGACACTTCTATTTGTTACATTTAGGTTCTCTAAGGTTTTTCATTCTACACATGGAAATGAAGTGGGTAAGCACAAAGATGTTACAAGGAGAAAAAACAGAACTTGTGATGGGCATTTGTTTTGCGAGATTTGGTGAGGTGATTTCAGAAAACATTGTTTGACTAGAATGAGATAGGGACAGTGTTGTCTCAAAAAAAATGCATCCCCATGAGTCCTCCCCATCATGAGGTCTTATTTTTTTAACAGAGAGCAGCATGTTTATTTCAAACCAAGATAAAATTAAATGTAGATACAATTACATGTACATGACAAGCATAAATATAATTATTGGGTTTGTGATCTCTTATAGGTACAATTACATTCACAATTACAGGAACATGAAAAGAATAATATTTTTTTTCATCATTTAACTAGCCTCATGGATGTTAAAATTTCTTCTTATATTGAAACCTTACATGACTTCAAACTAGTGTGATTATATATATTAACTTGAATCAAGTTTAGTTTTTTGTAGGTACAGTCGGTAGTTGGTTTCTTATATTACTTCAACCATAGTGGTTGCTTTCATTTAACAAGTTACTGATTGATATGAAGTGGATAAGGTGCCATCCTAGCAACTTGGTGCCCATAGAAGGAATATACCTTGCGATAGAAGATTCCAGAAGGTCATCATGGAGAAGAATGGAGAGCTTGCATCTAAAGGAGCATGCTCCCATGGAGGACCACTTGGACACATGGCAAGCGATCTACAACTTCATAAAGGCATGACGGTGCTTGAAAAGGCTATATATATGAGTGCACCATAGAACAAGGAGAGACATGGAGACAAGAGGAGACAGATGGAGAGACCAAGAATTGAAGAGAGGCGAAGCCATTAAGGAATACTGTGAGAGCTCCATAGGTTTGTTTTAGAGGATTTGTAGGAGTATGTTGTATCAAGGGGATGGGTTTGAACATTTTTCTTTGTACTATGAAGGGCCTAAATCCAGTTCTAATGCATGACATTGGCCTGCACTATCATATGGATCTGTGATTTCCTGAGTTAATGTAATGTGGTTATCAACATGATTAATATGAATATATGTGTGGTTCCAGTTCTACTTACATCTGTATGGATCAGTTATATATATATATATATATATATTTCGTATGAGTGGGTGTAAACCCTTGTGCATTTCTTTTCTATTATGATTCAGATCTATGTTCTATAATGCTTTTCTTATATGAATGAACACATTGGTCTAGAAGCCATTCTGAGCTCTAAGATGAATGTATGGTTCCTTTCCAATCTATTCACTTAATTTTCTATCGTAAATAATGCATTCTCACACAACATCACATAAAGGAGGGACTCGGTGCCCATGCATGCCTCGGGTGAGCACCCAACGCCCACTGGGTGATAGGCCGACACGCATGGGATTTCCTTGTTCTTTAAGAGGGCATAAAAATGACTACATCTTGGTTCCATTGCCAAGACCTCTTTTCGAAGTTGTTGTGAGAAATGACATGCATATTTATCTTTGTGATGTGTAATGACAGAGTGCCTGACTCTAGAAAGTGTTGAAACATGGTTCAAGAGCATGGAGGATGAGTTCACTCAAATATTCAGCACTGGACCTAAGTTCAATGCGTGTGGATGGATAGAAGAGAACCTATACCATGAGTTGTATGAGACATTCTTTTCCTACTTCCTAGTAGAGCTATATGAATGGCTCTTGGCATACACATCTAGATCAAGTTGGTTCTATAGATCACACGTGTGGACCCAAGATGACTATCAAAGGCTCCAGGATGTAGATCTGACTTAGATGTGTGCTATTGATCACTGGTGGAAGGGAGTGTTGGCCAGTTACATTTTAGAATATGCCATTTTGATGTATTCTTGCCCAGAAGTTGCTGAGTTTGAGTTTCTGAGGGAGCCTAGAGGGTCATTTTTTAGTGTTATTCCTCTGGCTATGAAGATCTTGGTCGTTACTTTGAGTTTAGAAGCATTCCCCATGGCCAGCTAAGCTACTCTGAGCATTGGGTGAGGAAGCTAGGGTGGAGGAAGATGGTAGACATTACGGATGAAAAGGAAAGGGAGGAGAGACGACTCAAGTATAGTGAAGCTCATGAAAGGGAGATGACTAGACAACACGAGGTTGTAAGTGTGATGGATCTATGGAGGTATACGTTGCGGGAGGGTGTTGAAGTTCATGTGGAGGATGTGGATCCTTAGAAGTCTGTGATACCCCATATTGGAAGGCATGGGAGAGAGTCCCCTTCAACATATGATGAGAGTTCATTACATGGAGAAAGGAGAGTCATTCGGCACACATCTAAACCCACCTGGAAACCAACCCTTGGCACTTAGTTTTCCAAATCAAAGGAGTATTGATAACCCAGTTGGTATCAGTGGGAGTGACCGATCGAGCACCCAGGAGGTATAATTTTTCATTTGGGATGTCCATGGCTGCACATACCATTCTAGTGTTTGGAGGAATTTTTGGGCAAAGTACAAGTACACAAGGTTTAGGCAACACATCTGGGAGTGACGCGGGATACACTTATGGCAATGGAACAATCTCACAGACCATTGGTGCATAATTTAGTGGGATGTTGGGGACACTAGGCATGACCACTTCAGGCCCATTTCCAGTTACAGGAGGATCTGGAGGTGGAACTGGTGGATCTGGAGGCACAAGACCTAGTGGATCCAGTGGATCTGGTGGAGGGAACACCAGAGGGAACCAAGGATCTAGATTAGGAGGACAGGGGCCTCAACCACCTCCTCAGGTGTTCTTTGAAATGTCTTTACACTTTCTAGATTACCAGGGTATAGAGGATGTTGTGGAACATGTGCACAAGTGTGAATTTCTATGCCGTGCGAAGGGGATCACTACCCCAGAGTGGAAGGAAAGTCAATTTAAAACAACATTGTAAGTACACGTGCATAGCTGGTATAGGAAGTATGACCCCTATCAGATGGTGGTAGACTACACCACATTGAAAAATGCCTTCCTAATAGAGTTCCATATACCAGAGTTTGAACAGAAGAGCATCAACGCTTTGAAGGAGATCCAACAGGGAATGACAGAGAGTGTGTGGGAGTATGATGCACGGTTTAAGACTCTCCTGTCAAAATTATCATATGACATTCACCCTTCACAACATGCTCAATGGTTTTTTGGAGGGTTGATCACTCCATTTAGGAGGGCATTGTCCCATAAAACATTTACTGACCCACACGAGGCTCTAGAGGCTACCTTACATGCTGAAGTAGTTGGGAGCATTGATACTAGTGTGAGCCCTTTTCTAGAGGCTCAAATCACTGCCATGGCCAAACAGTTAGAGAAGTTATCTACAAACTCTACACATGAGACTCGTAGTGGTCTTTGGTGCATGGATTGTGAAGTAGAGGGGCATGCCAAGGATAGTTTCCCCCAGAATTCAGTACGTGCCATAGTGGTAGATTGTGAAATTTTTCACGGGGACCATGATGTGAGTAGATGCCCCTTGTTACAGAGTGTAATTCGGAAGAATGTGTCTTGATACTATAAGATCTACACCTTTACGACCCATGATACTAAGGATTGTAGGCTTATTGACCATATCCATGAGGCCATTGATCATGGTGTGCGCTAGACCACCTTTCCAGTGGTTCCAAAGAAGATGATCACCATTATGAAGGACACACGGATGGAGGGGTGCATGGGAGAGGTTCTCGTAGAGGATTCTATGGTCACAGTAACCACAGAGGAGGAAGAAGTGAGTTCCCATGAGGAACCTGCTATAATTGTGGATCTACAGAACATTACAGGTGTGAGTGTCCTAGATTTATTGCAGTGCTCGTGGTGTGGGAAAAAGCATAAGTATGAGGAGTGCCCTAAGTTGTTTGAGCACATGAGACGACAACATCAAAAGGACAAGGGCACTAGGATGGTGAGTATAAAGAAGGTCTGACACACAGTGGATGCCTAGAGTGGTGTGTGAGTCAGGGTTAGAACCTATTCTAGTGACAACATGAGTAGAGGTTGCGCGTGCCAAAGAAGTACCAAGGAAAAAGACTCTAGTCTCAAGAGAAGAAGTGGTGCATGGGAAGTATCCGGACCCTTCCCACCAAAAGGAAGTATATCAAGAGATAATGGATGCCATTCAAAGTTTTATAGGGAGAAGTACAGTGTCTAAAAGATGAGTCTAAGAAGCAGGAGCAAAGAAGGAATGTTGAGGCTCTGCAGAAGGACCTAGATGAGGTTAAGGAAGTGTGCAAAATGTTAAGGCAAGAGAATATTATTCCCTTGCTAGGAGAATGGTTGCAGGAGAAGATGCCACATGTCAGAGTAGAGCGCAAAAGGTAGGTGTTGCATGCAAACCTCCCTCCCCATAGCCTTGACTATGATAAAGAAATCACACTAAAATGTAGTTGTGGATGGTTGGCGTCTAAGAAACATATTTCTTGACATGGGAGCATAAGTCAATGTTCTTACATTGGATGCTTGGTATCAAATGGGAAGGTTTGCATTGCATCCATCTTCAAATATGATGTATATGGCAAAAAAAACTAAGGCAATGCCCATTGGAGTATTAAAGGATGCAGTGATTACCATTTAGGGGGCCAAGTTTACTGGAGACTTCGAAGTCTTGGCACTCACTGAGGTAGAAAATTTTCCAGCATTGCTTGGGTGCCCATGGTGCTATAAGAACAACGTTGACCTGAGGTTCAACAAAGGATATATCAGTTTTGAGAACAAGGAAGAACGGGTCATCATCACTCTGATGGATGGGAAGTCAGAACCTTACACAAAAACTTTGGGAGAAGATGTCCTTGATAGAATTTATGTGCGCTCCATCAGAGACCCAGAGATAATTCACCCTATAGAAGGAGTTATCCAATTTGAGGATGCCCAGTCTGTGAGTGATACCACAAGCATGGCATGTGACAATTGGGAGGACATGGAGAGTCTATGAGTTAACTTGGGTGTATTAGAGGATGTTATAATAAAACTGATGACCAAGGACATGCTTACTCAAGCACCTAAGAACATTAAAAAGTTACCAAGTTACTCAGAGGGGAGATACCCAAGGAAGCAATCATTGGAGACTATTGAAGCTCAGTGGAAAAATGAGGTCTCAAAGATCATTGATCTCATTTGAATTCTAGGATCTATACCCTCGCGGGTACTGTATGAACTCAAGGGCTCCACATTCCTTAGGGGAGATGAAGATAAAATTGAAGCGAAGGTGCGAACACAATCTAGAAAAGGCCATAGGATGCAATCCGCCTACGGTACAGGTCAAGGAGGAGATTGAAAAATGATAGCTTCAGGTATCATTAAAGCTATGTGGAAGAAGGCATGGAATGGATAAGCCCAATGGTCATCACCATAAAAAAGGATGGGAGGATAAGGATCTGTGTTGACTACAAGGTTGTGAATGTAGTATGTGTCATTGATCCATTCCCTACCCCATTTACTAAAGAAATTTTAGAGTGGCTGACCCGGTGCAAGTGATACTCCTTCACGGATGGGTTCTTGGGTACCAGAGGTACAAAACCAAGTGGGAAGACCAGAGCAAAGATCAACTTTCACCACTGAATGGGAAATTTTTGCCTATACGGTCATGCATTTTGGATTGAATAATGCACCTGCTGTGTTCTTGCACATTGTAGTGCAAGCCTTTCAGGACTTCATCCATAAATTTATTCAGGTCTATTTGGATGATTAGACTATGTATGGTCTAGTCAAGGAATATTGTGATAACTTAAGACTAATGTGTGAAAGGTGTCGACAATTGAGGATATCCCTCAACATCAAGAAATGTGATGTTTAGCTACCCCATTTGGAACCTTATTGGGACATATCATATACCAGGAGGGCTTACTAGTAGATCCCACCAAATTTTCAACCATCATGGGTTTAAGGGAGCCTACTAGCCAAAGCACCATGTGCAGATTCCTTGGGAATATGGGTTACTATAGGAAGTTCTTCAAGGGATATGCCAAGATCATCGTGCCTTTGGAGGAATTAATTAGACAAAAGAGTGCCTTTCATTGGGGAGAGGTGTAGCAAAGGGAATTCAACACTCTAAAGGATAGACTTGTCACAACACCCATTCAAGAAGTTTCCCCATTTGGGATAAACCTTTCCATGTTCATGTGGATGCCTCTGAGTATAGCCGTTGGAGTATACTGACACAACTAGAGGGAATGGTCAGGCTCGAATTCTGGTGAAGGGATTATTGACCATCCCTTGTGCTTTGCAAGCAGAAAGTTAACATCAAGTGGAAAACAAAATTACACCACTACTAAGCGTGAAGCACTATCCATGATCTACACACTGCACAAGTTTAGAAAATATCTACTCACAACACCATTTGTATTATACATGGACCACATGACATTAAAATACTTGGTAAACAAGCCCATTCTACAAGGGCACATATGTCGATGGGTCCTACTATTCCAAGAATTTGAGTTCACAGTGGTTGTCAAGCTAGGAAAGAGTAATTTTAGGCCCGATCACTTGTCTAGAATTGACTCAGGAGAGGATGCACAAAGCATTGAGGAAACCATGCCAGACAGTGCAAGCTGTTTAGGTTCATGGCGCACCCTCAGACTTAGAGGATATTGTGGTGTTTCTCAAAATAGGTATGGCACCAAAAGGGTTGAAATAATTAGAGAGGAATCAATTAGCCATATGTGCCACACCCTACATGCTAGTTAGTGGTGATTTGTACAAACTAGGACATGATGAAGTCTTACACTGGTGCATGCTAGAACATGAGCACCTGGCTATTATGGAGGAGGCACATGGAGGAAGTGCAGGTGGACACTATGTAGGGGACGCCACTACGTGTAAGATATTACAAGTTGGGTTATGATGGGAAACCCTATATCAAGATTGCAAAGAGTATTGCAAGGCATGTGATCATTGTCAGTCACCTTGGCAAACCAACTCGGAGGGATGAAATGCCTTTATGCCCTATTACAAGTATAGAGCCATTTGAAAAGTGGTCCATAGATTTTGTAGGCCCCATTTCCCTAGCCATGTGTAGGACAAGATCACAATATGTAATCACTTGTACAGATTATTTGACAAGATGGGAAGAGGCAACACCTACCAAGGATTATACAGTGGCTACAACAACCAGGTTTCTATGGGAAAATATTATTACAAGGTATGGATGCCCATTGAGCTTAACTAGTGATAGGGGTATGCATTTCCTAAATGAGACCATCAGGATTCTATTAGCAGAGTTCATGGTGGCTCATCATAAGACTACCCCTTACCATCCACAAGCAAATGGAACTACTAAGGCATTTAATAAAATACTGAGTCATACCCTGACCAAAATTTGTGATGTTGGTAGACAAGATTGGGATGGAAAAGTATCAACAGTTCTATGGGCATATAGGAAAACCTACAAGAGGTTGAATAAATCCACACCATTCTAATTGGTGTTTGGCGTAGAGGTTGTCTTATCCATTGAATTTATGTTACCTTCTCTGTGTATAGCGTGCGTAGGAGGATTGGCCGATGAACAAATGCTGGAGGAAAGGATTAACAAATTGATGAAATTGGACGAGAGATGATAATTGGCCAGGTAGAGTCAAAAGGCTAAAAAAAAGCATGGCATGATCGCCACATCAGAAACAAACAATTTGAGATTGGGCAGATGGTATTGTTATATGATTCTAAGTTTCTGCACCATCCCATAAAATTGAAATTCCATTGGTTGGGGCCCTATATCATCTCAGACATCCTTAATTCAGGCACATGCTAGTTGAGAGCACTGGATGGAATGAGATTACCAGGCCATTTCAATGGAAGTAGGATGAAGCCCTACTATAAATAAGTCTTCTTGGTGTTTGTAATAAGGTAGTTTTGCCATTTAGTATAAGTTTCCCTTTATGCAATTTTCCTTTCTTGTGTTTCCCTTTCTCATCATTTGTTCTGTTGTTTGTTTTGTGCCTTGGGCACTGGTAACCACATTACTTTTTGAAGGTTGTGCATGCACAGAGGACCATGCATCTATTTTAGTGTGGGGTGGAGTAATGTGAAGTATAGGCCCGTAATATAAGTTGAACTGGCAGTAGAAGTTGTGGTGAATTTCCCAGTTGATGGATACAAAGTGCGCAAGGATGAAGGAAGTGCATGGAAGAAGAGGTGGATGAAAAATGTTGGTGTCAAGATAAGACTTCAGAGAAACCATGTATAGAGGAAGAAGCACAGAAACAACATGAGGTAGGTGAGAGAAAAAATCAAGTGAAGGGAAGAAGAAGTGCCTTTGGCACTATTAACATGCATGTAAGAGTCTTCTGTCAGGATGGATTGTTTACATGCTAGAAGGTTGTAGAAGTATTTAGTGCAAGATTGGGCATGTGAGTGAAGGTGCGTAAGGTCATCTTGGTGGAAAAATTCACATTTAATACTAAGTACGGTGGTAGGTAAAATAACATTTAATGCTGAAAATAAGGAAAAGCTATAAATAAGAAGTTGGGCACTTCATTATTTACCTTGCATTTACAAAGAGAAAAGAGCTCTCGTGAACTAGGGCATCCAAAGGTGATCTGTGTGAAGAAAAATTTAAGATATCTGAGAGGACGTGACTAGAGAAGATCCATAAACTAGTAGGAAAGGAGTACATAGGTGTGGAGGAAGTTGTTGAGAAGGAAGTTTTTGAAGTGCCATCTTGTGGAAGAATTGTTCTAGTTAGGGTTTGGCGGCTAGGGCACAGTGTAGGAGGATTTCTTCACAAGGTTGTGCATTAGGGTTGGATAAAGTGGTAGAGAAGAGTGAGGAAAAGATGCTTGAAGTGATAACCTAACCAGAAGAATGGCACCAAAGAAAGAAACCATCTCACCTAAAAAATAAAGGGAAAGGGTAAGGGGAAGAAAATGGCTACCATCGCAAGCACAAATGAAGAATGGTACGCGGAGATGCAATACCCAGATGGGGTATTGCTAGGAAAAGAATGGGAATCTCATTTGTGGAAGATGTCTGTAAGTGACTATAATCACTGCACCAGCACGACAGAAAAAGAAATGGCATTTGAGTTGGTTCACCCAACAAATAAGAGGACACCAAAAGGCATGCCCATCTACAGTGACAAAGTAAAGGTTAAATTGGAGAAGGCAGGGTTACTACAACTTTATGAATTACCTTACTTTGGAAAACCTGAGTGCCTCTACCAGTGGCTAATGGCGCGTGTTCATGAAGACCATTTTTATTTTGTGGGGTGAAAGATGCACATAACTCCCCAGTTAATTTCCAAGTTCACAGGCCTTATCTGTGAAGGGGATAACATTGATGATGACCTAAGTGACAAGGAGGCCATCAAGGAAACAGTTGCTACATATGACTATAAGAAAGGATCATGATACTTTGACATCACAGAGATCCCAGACCCCATGATGAGGATGGCCACGTGTGCTTGGTAACCAAGCTCAATGACCAAGAGAGATGGACTCAAGTGAACAAGGCATGGCTGAAATGTATGCTAGAAAATATCTGAGGGGACCATCTACAACTTGTTTGCTTTCATCGCTGATGAAATCATTAGCAGCACACAAGAAGGTGAGAAGATACTATTTGGTAATGTCCTCCTCACAATTTTCTTCTCAGAGATCAGAGTGCCCGATGGGCCGGAAAGGTTTGTTTGGGAGTACCTAGAAGAGGATCCCTCACCCATGAAATGGTTCACAAAATATACTTGTGAGACCATGACAGCCACTCACAAGGCATGTTTAGAGAAATGGTACAAGTGCATGAGGGATGCGTTCAGGGTGGAATGGAGGATTCCAGAGTAGTTACCCATGCTCGTGCAAGGAGAAGAAGAATTCGTAGTATATCAACACTTCTGCATTGGCATATTTAGGTTGATAGATGAAATAATGAGCCCATGGTGCAAGCTTCCCTTCTCCTTCACCGCACAATACTTCCAAGTGGGGGTGAACAGATTCAAAGAGGACAAGAGACTAAGGTTTGACCTTAGTGAGGTGGATCAAGACCACAAGGAGCTGTGCAGAAAGTTAGTTTACCCCAAGAAGTGTGCATACATGGAGAGATATGTCTCCCATGAGATACAAATGATGAAACTAGTGACATTGCCAATCACTGGAAGGGATACAACAAGGATATACCTTTCACATCAAAATTTGAAAAGGGTGCATACTTGGAAAATAATGTATCCATCCCTAAGGACCCTATAAGAAGAAATAATCCCATGCCAAAGAAGAGGGAAAGAGAAGAGGTGTAGAAATCACTGAGTGTTCAGGCCACACAAGCGGTAAGCACACCAGAGACAAGCACTAATCCCAGTAATTATGCATAGAGTATGAAGTCCCTAGTGAAATTAAAGACTCCAAAGGAAGAAGCACTAGAGCACAAATGACCCATCACCCAGGATAAGTCACCAAAAGAGGAGGAGAAGGAAGAAGAATCTCCTGCTAGGAAGAAGTAGAAGGTGACAGAAGAAAATGATTCAGAGGATACAAAGATCTTGGAGGCCTATAGAGGTGAGAGAGATGATGATGATGAAGATGAACTAGGAGGTGAGGACCATCCTATCTATGAGGTTCATGACTCAGAGGAGGAAGGAGAGGAAGAAGAGAATGAGTACATATTTGTCAAGAGGAAGAATGACAAGGAAGAAGAGGATACTCAGGACAAGGGGGTAAGTGAGGAAGTTACAAAAGAATAGAGGACCCCAAGCCTCACTAAGGAACAGATAGCAAGGCAGCAGAGAAATAAGTAGCCAAGATCATTGAAGACCTAGTAGAGAAAGAGATGGAATGCAACGCGGACCTAGTGATGAAGGAAGCAGAGGAGGAAAGCATAGAAAAGGAATATGGTAGCATGGGAGGGGATCCCAGTTTGGTTGTGAGCTTTCCTAAGGCCACGCACACAGGGAGAAAAAGCATAGAGGCATCATAGGTTCAGAGGATGGGCTATATTGATGATCCAAACAAAGTGTTACGTGCATGCTTTCAAAGCACCATACCAATGGAGAAACTCTTGCCTATGACATCATTTTATGAGGAAGGTGCATACCCTCAGAGAAGGAAAATGATTTCTTGGTCATTTGAGTCCCACATCGACGAACTAGAATTCAAAGTAAGCCAAGGGAAATAATGAAGGTACCAGAGTCAAAAGGTGAAAACCCCTTGGTAAATGCTCAACAACTATTAGACAAGCAAATTTGTAACATGCTGATTAAGATTTTGGTGGAAGTAGAGGCTAGACTCTTTGGGAGGAATGACAGGGTGAAGTTCCTAGAGGAAGAACTGGAGAAGAAGGAAGACGAGATGGAGAAAAGAACCAAGGACTTAAAGCAGGAGGAGCTAATCAACATGCAACTAAGGCATGAGTTGAAAGAAGAGAAGGCAAGGGTGTGTGAGGTCTACAAGAAAGTAGAGATGATCATAGATGCCATCTTCTTGAAGCATCTAGATCTAACGCCACCAGTGCAGAAGTATGGATCCACCCTGGAGTGTCTAGAGGACTTGACCCATGTCCTCACAATGGAAAGATGACCACTAGCCTTGGAGTCTACAGAGGAGGCATCAACATGTAAAGAAAAGGAGGATAAGATGAAGGTTGTGGAAATTGTTTCCTAGTACAAGAAAGTCCTCGCGAATGTGAAGTCCTCTGCCCAAGTCGCTGAGGCCGCTTATGACAACTGTACCGATAGAGATAGAGTGGTGAGCATTCTAGTCACCACCCATGAAGCAGAGCTCAAGGAGTTCTAGGAGAAGAACAAGGGGAATAGGGTGGAACGTGAAAAAATCCTAGCCAAGGTTGAGAAGAAATCAGAGGCTATTGAGACCTTGTGGGGCTCAATCAAAAACCGTTTGAAAGAGTTGTATCCCCAGATCACTCGAAGGATGGATGCACTTGAGGATTTGGGAAAATAGTTAGAGGGGATTGTGGAAATGATGAATACCCAAGGAGAAGGGCTAAGCTTTGAAGAGGTGAGCACCTTAGTTGGTGACCTCTGTCAATAGGCACAGAGCGAGGTCAATACCTGGAATAAGTTGGAGGTAGACTTGATGAAGGATTTCCCTCTCCTCTTGTAGAAATAATCATAGTTTCCCCATTCTTTCATTCTTCCCTAAAATTCTTCATTCCTTTATTCTTTCTCCAAACTATTCAAGGACAGTCATTCTTTATTCTTTGAGAAGGTGTTCCTGAGGGCAGAGAACAGGCGTAGTGTGGGGTGATGTTGGGCCCCTAAAATATTGGCTAAGTACAAGAAGGCACGTGGGTGTGCAAGGCCTATTCGAAGAAGCGCACGTAAGGAGAAAGCTTGCAGGACAATGTTTTAGGAGGGTTTTAGTAGAACTAGTGACGCGTGCGCAAGGAAGAACAAAGATCTTGGGACTTAGCCATATGTTGCATTTCAGACTAAACACGAGGAAAGTATGACCTGACTGCGCATGCCAAGTGAATACGGTACCATTTTGGCAACTTGGTGCCCATGGAAGGAATATACCTTATGATAGAAGATTCCAGAAGGTCATCATGGCAAAGGATGGAGAGCTCACATCTGAAGAAGCATGCTCCCATGGAGGACCACTTGGACACATGGAAAATAATCTATAACTTCAGAAAGGCATGGCAAGTGCTTGAAAAGGCTATATATATGAGCACCAATAGTAGAAAAAGGAGAGACAGAGGAGAGAAAGAGGAATATGGAGAGACCAAGAATAGAAGGATAAAGAAGCCATGCAGGAATACTGTGAGAGCTCCATAGGTTGGGTTTAGAGGATCTGTAGGAGTATGTTGTATTAAGGGGATGGGTCTAAACATTTTTCTTTGTACTATGAAGGGCCTAAATCTAGTTCCAATGCATGACATTGGTCTGCATTATCATATGAATCTGTGATTGCCTGAGTTAATGTAATGTGGTTATCAACATGCTTAACATGAATATATGTGTGGTTCTAGTTCTTCTTACTTACATTTGTATGGATCGGTTATATATATATTTTATATGAGTGGGTGTAAACCCCTGTGCATTTATTTTCTATTATGATTCAGATCTATGTTCTATAATGATTTTCTTATATGAATGAACACATTGGTCTAGAAGTCGTTCTGAGCTCTAAGATGAATGTATGGTTCCTTTCCAATCTATTCACTTAAGTTTCTATCATAAATAATGCATTCTCACACAACTCACATAAAGGAGGGACTTGACGCCCATGTGTGCCTTGGGTGAGCACCCAACACCCATCGAGTGATAGATCTACATGCATGGAATTTCCTTGTTCTTTGAGAGGGCATACAAATGACTATAACAAGATAAATAAAGACATGTTGAGTTTAGTTTCCACTAGTATATTTAGTGTTAATCTCGTAATGAACTTCCACTTGGCTAGAGGATTGAATTGATATAACAAAAAATGGTATAGTATTTTGGAATTGAAGTGAGATTTGTAACCTATTTTTAAATTTGTTATTGCTCAAACAGAAGTGCGATTAACGTCACGGATGTTAGAACTTATTATTATTAAAAGGATTGAAAGATTTTTTAATTACTAAAAAATTCCTTTTATGTTGTATTTATAATATGTTTTTGTTTGAATAAAAAAATATTGAAGATGTTTCTAAAATAGTTTGGTGTGTTTTAAACATCCTAGATAAATTGCTTTCACAAAAACACCTTTCTTACATGAATTTATGGAGATCAATGACTATAATTCTTAAGTATAACATGTGACATATCATTTATTGGACCAAACATATTTATACTCATTATTTTACCCTCAATGCTTATTTCTAACCCTGAGCACGTCAGCCTACTACCTAGCATATGATGGGCGCTCACCTAAGGCATGGACGAGTACTGAGCCCCTCCTTTATGTGAGATTTGTAAGAGAGTTCCAGCATTAATGGATGATTATTTACAGAAATAGAAATACGTGCATCTACTTAAAAATGAAGAAGATATAGCTAATAGATGTACACATCAATGTATCACAAAAGCTAAATAAACATTGTATGAAGCACAAGAAACGAGATATGATTCATGACAAGTTAAATAAAAAGACAGTTTACATCCATAAACAAGATGTACAAAATATATCCATGTATATTGATTTAAAAATAGTCTCTGGTAGCCATACTACATTCAAAAGGGTCATCTCAGACCATATACAGCAAATGACAGAGATCCAACCCCTACAAATTTATTTGATCAAAGATCCTAACTATGCTTTCCCCATTATAACCCTTGTTATAGACCCCAATACCCATATATATGCTTAGCGATATCCCTTACAACCATCTAGCACCAAGAATTCTAAGATCTAGCATCATGAGCTCCAAACCCTTAGCATTTACCAAAATTTTTGTAGCACCTAACTACCCTCCTTCTCTCAGCACTCCCGTACCTTTTAGTGACCTCGCACTATCGTCTCCTCTTCTCTCCTCCTGTTCATGTCCCAAGAACTTCCTTAAATAGGATCAGCTTCCACCACCATGACTTCTCTCCTGACTAGATCTCCTTCCAAGTGTTAAAGTGGTCCTCTATTGGTGAATGCTTATCCTCCTTGAAAAAACTACCACTAACTGTAATGATGCCTCTGGGAATATTCCCTATGTGAAATATCCTTTTTTTGGCCTCCAAGGTTCCAGCTTGCACCTTATCCACTTATCACGCCTAGTAGGGTCCTCATGTTTTTCCTTAAGTGACTCCGTGATGCCAAATATGGATAAGTCCTTTAAACCCTTTCTCTGTCTCCCACTCATGCCCTGGTTTCACTTATACCCTTCTTAAACCCTTTCTCCTATGTGTTTTTCCTTGAGATCTCTTCTATGTACTGATCCTGCACGTGTGTGCCTCTTAGTACTTAGCCAATATTTAGGGTCCAACATCACCCCAAACTACGCATGTTCTTCATCCTTGGAAAAAATTTCTCCTTCAGAGAGTAAAGAATAGCAGGATTTAAATAATCTAAAATAAAAAAATGAAAGAATGGAAGAATATGCTATACTGCATGAGGAGTGGGAACTCCTTCTTTATGGATGCCTCAATCTTCTCCCAGGCATCCACTTCTCCATGATCCTACTGAATTAGGTCACCCACTAATGTGCCTACTTCATCAAAACTTAGTTCATCACCCATAGATTTCAGCATATCTACAATGTTTTCTAGCTACTTACTAAGGTCACCTAGCGCATCTATCCTACGAGTGACTTGAGGGTATAGTTCCTTTAGACTATTCTTAATCAAACCCCACAAGGTTTTGATTGCTTAAAATTCGTCAACTTTAGCTAGGATCTTATTGTGCTCTGCACTATTGCCTTTTTTCTTTTCCTAAAATTATTTCAGATCTACCTCATGTGTAGTAACCAATATGCTTGTTACCTTGTCTCTATCAACATAATTTTCATACATAACTTCGGCCATCTGCATAACAGTCTTTACTACAGTAAGGAGCTCAGAGTACTAAGTCACTGTCTCCTTAATATTCAACTTTTCCTCTTCCTTATGGCATGTCATCACCTCCTCTTTTGACTCTAATGCGAGTGGCTACCTTTCCATGGTGAGGATGTGGGTCAAGTCTTCCAAGCAGTGCATGGTTGACTTCTATTTCTACTCAGGTAGGGCTAGGTCTAGGTGTTTCAAGATAATGACATCTGAAATGGCCTACATCTTCTTGTGGAATTTACACGCCTTCTCTTTTTCATCCCTCAGTTCATGGCTTAACTACACACTCATCAATTCATTTTATTTTATATCCTTATCCCACTTAATGATCTCCTCATTATTTTTCTCAAGCTCTTCCTCCAAGGCCCTTATTCTATCATTTATGCCAAAAATTCTTGCTTCCACTTTCACCAATACCTTTTTGAATGTATTCCAAACTTGCTCATTTGATAGTTGCTAGGCATTTACACGAGGGTTTACTCCCTTGGCATCTGGTATCTTCATCAATGCATCAGGGTTTACCTTGAACTCAAGTTCATCAACATGGGACTCAAAGGCCCAAGATAGCATTTTCCTCATACACAGGTACGTACCCTCTTCATCATAAGAATACCAAGTGAGGAGTTGGTTGGTGGGCATAGTACTTTAGAAGAATGCATGGAGTACCTTGTTTGGATTATTAATATAAGTCATCTCATGTTCTTGCGCCACTATGGTTCCTTTTCCACTTATGTGTGCTGTCGTTGGGAAGCTTACTGCTAAGTTGGGGTCTCCACCCATGCTCCCATACTCCTTTCCTAAACTTACGATCTCCTCAGTTTCTGTCAACAGTTCTTCAGCACTTCTCTCTACTTCGTGCTCCACTAATTGTTGGATAATACCTGCCACCTCCCTCTCTATAGTGTTATCCATTTACTCTTTGGTTGGGGTCGAGGTCTTCTGATATTTCATGTTTACTTACTCACTCCCCCCTTTGTCATGAGTGCCTTCCTCATTCTCATCCCTCTCTTCATTTCCTTCTTCCTATGACTTGTGTACATCGTACATAGGATGATTTTGAGCCTCACCATGCTCTTCATCATCTTCATCACCCTTGTCAGCCTCCATGATTTCTATTTCTCCTGATTCCAACCCTTTTGTCACCCTTTTCTTCTCCCTTATTGGTGACTCCAATTCAGGGTACTTCTTTTTTTTCTTCTCTTTCAAGTGACTTTTCCCTTACCAACAAATCTTCCTTCTATGGTGACTCTTTTCTAATGGGAGACCTCTTCTGGAAGACATAAGTACTTATGCCCGCGCCCAACTCCTGTGTCCCAACTATCTGTAATGTCTCTGCGCTCAGAGCCTTTTTTCTCAAGATCCTCCCCTCTTTTTCTTTTCCTAGGCACAATCATTTTCCTTGCAGTGAGGTCTTTAGGGATGAAGACACCATCTTCAATATAAGCTCCTTTTTCATACTTAGGCCTTAGGTGCAAATACACCCTCGCTACTATCCTCCCTCCAATAAGAAAGGTTACTAGTTTTAACACGTGCACGTCATGGAAGACATAATTCTCCACATAGGTGCACTTCTTGGGGTATATTAACTTCCTACATAGCTCACGGTATTCTTTATCCACTACACTTAGATCAAACCTGAGTTTCCTCACCTCTTTGAATCTATTGACCTTGACCTAGAAGTATTGTGTTGTGAAGGAGAAAGGCAACTTACACCAAGGAATCTTGGTGTCATCCACCAAAGTAAATATGTAGATACAAAAATGTTGGTTTACTGTCAACTCATCCCCTCCTTGTACTAGTGAAGGAAATTGCTTAGGTATTCTCCATTCAGCCCTGAATGCATTGTGCATCCACTTATACCACTTTTCCAGGCATGCCTTATGAGCGTCCTTCATGGTGTCATAACTATATTGTTCAAACCTCTTAGTGGGGGAGGGGTTCTCATCTAGGTACTCCCAAACAAAATTATCCGGCCCATCAAGCACTCCAATTTTTGAAAAGACAATGGTGAGGAGGAAATTACCAAACATGATCTTCTCTCCGTCATACATGGCATTTATAATCTCCTCTGCAATAAAAGCTGAGAGCTTATAGATGGTCCCCTCTTAGATATTATGGCATACATTCAACCAAGCCTTGTTGATATGTGTCCATCTTTCTTACCCATTCATCTTTGTCACCAAGTGCATGGTCATCCTCATCACTAGGTCAGTAATTACAAAAATGTCAAAGTAGCATTAACCCTTCTTGTATTTATAAGATTCAACAGTCTTCTTAATGGCTTATTTGTCTCCAAAATCATTGTCCAATTATTCTCCTTCACAGATAAGGCCGGTGAACCTAGAAATCAGCTGGGGAGTTATGCACATCCTTCGACCTACGAAATAGAAGTGGTCTTAATGCATACAAGAAATCAACTGTTGATATAATCACTTAGGCTTACCAAAATAGGGAAACTTGTGGAGTTGCAACAACCCAGCCTTTTCTATTTTCATCTTCACTTCATCGTCATAGATAGGCATTCCATATGGTATCCTCTTTTCTATAGGGTGAACCAGTTCTAGGGTCATCTCATTCTCTATGGTGCTTGTTCGATTGTTGTATTCACTTATGGCCATCTTTCTAACATAGGACACCCATTCCTTACCAAGTAATACGTCATCCAGGTACTGCATTTCTGCATACCACTCTTCATTGAAATTGGTAGAAATGACTTGTTTTCCCTTTCCCTTTCCCTTCTTTGGTGAAATTTTTCCTACTTTCCTTGGTGTCATTCCTTTGTCAGGTCCTTCAAACTTCTTCCTCTCTCTTGGTCTTGGCTCTGCTCAACTTAATGACTCTACTCCTTTGCAAAAATTCCTTCAAACCTCGTGCCCTAGCTATGCAACCCTAACCTAGAAAACCCTTTTTCAATAAGACGACGTAACACCCATGGGATTCTTTCATACAATCTTCTCCACTTACACCTATGAACTCCTTTCCACTCTAGTTTGCTGAAAAAATGAGTTATGCAAGAAAATATTCACAACTCTTCTCAAACCTTCTTTGTAAGGATTCCCTAGTTCGAAAGATCTCTTTGATAACTTAAAATGCAAGGTAGGAAATAACAAACCCCCGATCTCCTATTTATAACTTTTTCTTTTATCCATAATAAATTTCATGCCACCTACTAATGTACTTTCACAATAAAGGAAGATTTTTCCAATTCCAACCTTCAACACTTTTCATCTGCGCTCAATCTTATGCGAAAAACTTTGGCAACCTTCAGGCACACAAAAACCCCTTAATAACAATAGATACCTTCCCACGTACGTAAATCACTGAAGGCATTCTTTCTCTATGTCTTAATCTTGGTTCTTGACATCTCCTATGTCATGTTGTTCCCACACTTTTCATTCTTGTACGTGGTTTCTATAAATCCTTTTAAAACCATCATTCCCTTAGGTTCACCTCTTCTACGCACAATCTTCCAATCCACGTGTTTTTGATTTTTTAACCTAGGCCATCAATAACCATAGCTTTCAGAACTTGTCATATTACTCCACCCCACAAAAAAATGGATGCGTGGTCCTCTGTGCATAGAATTTTTTTGAAGACAATTAGTGGTTATCAGTGCACACACGTGCACAAAACAATGTAACAAGAAAGGGAAACACAAAGAAAGGATACTGTATCAAAGAAAATCCTTGGCTAACTGGCAATACTGCCTTATTTACAAACACAAAGAAGACTTATTTATAGTAGGGCTTCAACCTACTCCCATTGAAATATCTTAGCAACTGTGTCCCATCTAGATCTTGTAACTAGAAAATGATTGAATCAAGTATATATGATACAATGTATGGGACCATTCAATGGAATTTAAATTTCCTAGGATGGCATAGAAAATTGGAATCATATAAGAGAACCATCTTCCCAACCTCAAACTACTTGTTCTTGATGTGTCTATCATGCCATGCCTTCTACTTGGATTTTTCTATTTTTTGACTCCAATGATTAACAACGTGCCTCTCATCCAAATGCATAAACTTATCAATTCTCTCCTCAAGCACTTGTTCATAATCTAACCCTCCTGCGTGCGCTATACGCAGTGATGGTAACATGAATTCAATAGGTAACACAACTTCCATGCCAATCACCAATTGAAAAGGTGTGGACTTGTTCAATCTCTTATAAGTAGTCCTATTTGACCATAACACAATAGAAATTTTATCATCACAATCCTTTCTTCCTACATGACAAATATTGGTTAAAGTGTGGTTCAATTTTTTTTTAAATGCCTCAGCAGTCCCATTATCTTATGGGTGATAAGGGGTAGACTTGTTATAGGCCACCATGAATTATGTCAATAATATTTTAACTGTCTCATTTAAAAAATGATTACCCATATCACTTGTTAGGCTCAGCGAGCATCCATATCTGTTGATTATATTTTTCCACAAGAACCTAGCTATTTTTACCATTGTGTAATCCCTTGTAGGAACCACTTCTATCCACCCCTTAAGGTAATTTATGTATGTAATGATATAGCGTAAACATGTCCTTTATGTGGATGGAGAAATAGGGCCTACGAAGTCAATTTCCCACTTCTCAAATGGTTCTGCACTGACAATCAGTCTTAATGGTTCATCTTTTTTCCATGATTTACCAAGGCAATGACAATGGTCACATGAGTTATAATACTCGATACAATCTTGGTAAATAATTTCCCACCAGAGACCTGCTAGTAAAATCTTCGACGAGGTGGAATTTTCAGCATAGTGTCCTCCTGCAATTCCACCATGTGCTTCCTCCATGATTGCAACACACTCATGCTCTAACATGCACCAGTGCAAGATATCATCATGACCTAACTTGTATAAGTCTCCACCAATTAACATATAGGGCGCAGAACATATTGATAACTTCTTCCTTTCCAAAGTATTCATTCCTTGTAGCGCCATACCTATTTTGAGAATCACACCAATATCCTCTAATTCAGAGGGTACGCACCACAATCTAAATAGTTTCACATATGGAATTGTATCCTTAATGCTCTGTGCATCCTCCCATGAGTTGTTCCTTGATAAATGGTCAGGTCCCAGGTTACTTTTATCAATTTTATAACGACTATAAACTCAAACTCTTGAAATAATAGGATCCACTTGCATATGCGCCGTTGTAAAATGGGCTTATTTACCAAGTAGTTCAATGCCATGTGGTCAGTGTAGACTATAAAGGGTTTTTCCAACATATACTGCATGAATTTTTGTAGTGCGTAGATCATCAAATATGCCTCGGGCTTGATAGTAGTATAGTTATGATCTGCTAGTGTCAACTTTTTGCTTACAAAACAAAGAGGGTGATCAAAAATCCCCTCACCAGGTTATGCCAACACTACTCCAATTTTCATCCATGAGGGATCAACATGTACATGGAATGGCTTATCCCAATAAGGAAAGCATAATATGGGTGCAGTGATAAGCATGTTCTTCAATGTATGAAATGCCATCTGCTATGCTTCTCCCCAATGAAATGTACTTTTGTACTTTAGCAGTCCTTCCAATGGCACAACGATCTTGGAATATCCCTTAATAAATTTTTAGTAGTATCCCTTATGCCCAAGAAATTCATGCACCATGCTCTAGCTGGTAGGTTCCCCTAATCCCACAATAATGGAAACTTTAGTAGGATCTATCAACATACCTTCCTTACATATGATATGCCCCAACAGGGTTCCAAAAGGAGTAACAAAAACACATTTATTAATGTTGAGAGATATACTCAACTATCAAAATCTCTCAAAACTCAACCGTAGATTATTGCAATGGTTTTTTACTAGTCCATAAACCATCCAATCATCAAGGTAGACTTGAAGAAACTTATGGATGAAGTCCTGAAACACTTGAACCACAATGCATGAAAACACAATAGGTGTGATCTTCAGTGCAAAAGGCTTGACCGTATAGGAAAAACTTCCCCATTAAATGGTGAAAGTTGTCTTTTCTTGGTCCTCCTTTGCAATTCTAACCTGATGATATCCTACGAATCCATCTATAAAAGAATATATATCACACGCGGCTACTCATTCTAGGATCTCCTCAGTGAAGGGGGTTGGGAAAAGGTCAATGACACATACCACATTCAAATCCCTGTAATCAATGCAAATCCTTATCCTTCCATCCTTCTTAATGTTGATGACCATCTGAATTATCCATTTTGATTCCTCAACAGCCTCAATGATGTTTGATGTAATCATCCTATCAATCTCCTCCTTGAATTTGACGTGTAGATTCAGATTTATTTAATAAGGTCTCTTTTGAATTAGGTGCACACCTTCATTTAACTTGATCTTCATTTCTCCCAAGGAGTGGTGAACTCCTTTAAGCTCATGGTACCCACATGGAAACAAATCCTGGTATTCGTGCAACAGATCGATGATCTTTGAAACCTCTTTTTCTATCCAGTAATCTCCAATACTAGCCTCCTTAAGTTCTACTTCCGAACCAATGTTAACCATTTTGGTTTTTAGGGGTTCATGGTAGGTGTGCACTTTCTCATTAGCACTATCCATAACCTCACATGTGCCCATAGTATGGTTAACATCCATGTTTTCCACTTCTTCACCATCTATCACGTAGACCAATTTTCCTTTTTCTTTTTCCATGCATGCGCGCTCAAGTTATGCCTCCTCTGATTCTTCCTCATCAAAGCACGCTTCCAAGTTAGGTTCACCCAAAAAATCTAGTACTTTGTCCTCCACCATGATAATATCTCCCATAGTTAGGTGCTTAACATCCTGCAATGCCTCATTCACTAATGGATTAGTACTCTAATACTCAAAATCTTGAAGAATATCAGCCGTCAAATCCATCTAGCTTCCTGATTGATGGTACAACTCTGAGTGAATTTACCATGTGTGTGTGTATCCATGTAAGGAGAAGTAAATATTATGCACCCATAAAGATGGTGGCAAGGTTTCCACACCTTCCATATAGGCCTTCTCATATGTCTGGAGATGAAATGAGGCAGGTTCCTTCCCAGGATAATCTTATATAAAAGTAGGTGCATTACTTCAGAGAAACCTAACAAAGAATGTGATTCTCAACTCACACCACTCTAGAAGGTTATTGTGATGGGTCACCCACCAACGTGTTGCAGTCCCAAAAAACATATAGCTAAGCATCCTTCTCCTTTCTATCTCATATCTTCACTAAGTCTCCATTGCTCACATGAAAACATCAAGGTTGGCTCCCCCAATGTAACTTGGGAATTGTTTTTCTCCCAAGCACTGACTGAGTGTGCCTTTGTTACTCTCATCACATAGCCTATTAACTACCTTCCAAATAACTCATATGTCTCATGCACCAAATTATCACATGCCACACTAGTTGTATCACTTATAGATTGAGTGTCTTCCCACTAAATAACACGTTATTTTGTTGGTTACATAACCTTGGGGTCCTTGATAATGCACCCATAGATTCTGTCTAGGTCTTCTTCTCCCAAGGGCTCAGTACAGGGTGTTGAATTTCCATATATCAAAGGGATGATAACATGTTCCTCCTCATTCTCAAAACTTATATATCCCTTATTGAAATGTAATTCAACATTGTTCTTATAGCACCAAGGGCACCCAAGTAACATTGGAAAGTTATCTGCCTCAACAAGTGCCAAGATCGAAGTCTCCAGTGAATTTTTCCCCTTGGATAGTGATAACAACATCCTTTAAAATACCAATGGGCATTGCCTTTATCTTATTATCCATATACAACACATTTAAAGATGGTTGTAATGGGGGCCTTCCCATTTGACTCCATCTGTCTAGGGTGATAACATTAACTTCTGCGCCCATGTCAATCAAAATATTATTTAGGAGCCATCCATAGACAACTACATTCAAGGTAGTCTCCTTATCATATTCAAGGATGTGGGGAGGTAGATTAGCATGCAAAACCTTCCTCTCGCACTCTTCTCCAGTGCTTGGTATTTTATCTCTCAACCATTATCCTAATAGAGGAATGATATTCTCTTGGCACAACATCTTACACACTTATCTGACATCATCTATATCTGACCTACAACTTCTTGGATTGCTATTTTAGAAACTGAATTTCCCCTTGAAGAATTTCGATTACGTTCATGGTCTCTTGATATAATTCCTTCTGATGAGTAGGGTCTAGCTACTTCCCATGTACAACTTCTTCTCTTATAATCAATGGCCTCTACTTTGGTATCTCCCCAACGTATGCATCCTCAGCTCGTGTGGTCACTAGTACAAGTTATAACTCTAACTCATGCACTACTCTTGGTATCCACTATTGATCAGCAAGCTTTACACTCACCATCCTAGTGCTCTTATCCTTCCACTACTTTTGGCTCATGTGTTCAAACAATTCTAGGCATTCCTCATACTTGTGTTTTTTTCCACACCAAGAGCACTGTAGTAGATTAGAGAATTCACACTTATAGTGTTCCATAGACCCATACTTAAAACAAGTCCCATGTGGGAACTCACTTCTTCCACCTTCACGGTTGCAATGACCTCTAAATCCTTTGAAAATCCTCTTTTGTGACTCCCTCCATCTACGTGCCCTTAATAATGATGGCCCTCATCCTTGGAAGTGCTTGCAATACTAGTCTGACACACACCAGTATCAATGGAGTCATGTATTTGGTCAATCAAACTACAATCATTGGTGTCATGAGTAGTAGAGGAGTGAATTTTGTAATAGCAAGACACATTCTTACGGATCGCGCGCTACAGTAGCAGACACCTACTTGCATCATGATATCCGTGGAAAATCTCACAGTCTACCATCATCACACATACCGATTTTCAAGGAAAAATATCCTTCGTATGCCCTTCTACCTCACAATCCATACACCATAACCCGTTGCGAGTCTCATGATCTGAGTTCATAGAAATTTTCTCTAGATTATTTTCCATTGAAGAAATTTGGGCTTCTAGGAACAAACTAACTCTTGTATCAATGCTTCCTAATGATTCTACACACAATCCAACCTCTAAGGCCTCATGTGGATCTATGAAATTATTTTGTGAAAGCATCCTCCTAAATGGTGTGATCAGTCCTCCAATGAACCAATGAGCATGCTACAAAGGGTGAATGCCATAAGATAACTTAGATAGGAGAGTCTTGAAACACACATCATACTCCCGCACACTCTATCTCATTCCTTATTTAATCTCCTTCAATACATTGATTTTAAAAGTTCAAACTCAGGTATGTGGAACTCTGCCAAAAAGGCATTACATAATGTAATATAATCCACCACTATCTAGTGTGGGTCATACTTCCTATACCATCTATGAGTGCATCCTTACAATGTAGTTGCAAATTGACTTGCTTCCTACTCTAGTATAGTGATTCCCTTCACATGCCATAGTAACTCACATTTTTGTACATGTTCCGTGGCATCCTCAACGCCGTTGTAATCAAGAAAGTAAAGTAACATCTCATAAAACACATGTTGATGGTGTTTTGGACCTTGTCTGCTACATCCATGACCTTGATTTCCTCTGATGTTACCTCCCCTATAGGACCCACTAGATTCACTAGTTCCAACTCCTCCAGATCGAACAGATCCTCCTCCTATCAAAGGTAAGGGGCCTAAAGTAGTTGCGCCTTGCGAACCCACCGCCATGCTAAACTATATGCCGATAGTTTGTGATACCGAACCACTCCCAGATGTTTTTCCCTTTCCACTCCCAGACATGATACTCAAGCCTTGTGATCCCACACCTTATCCAAATATTCTACTAGAAAAAATACTCCCAAACATAGGAAATGATTATGCAGTCATAGGAAATGATTATGTAGTCATAGATGTATCAAAAATTATCTCAGGAATAGGAAAAATAAGCACAAGGATATGGTCATCATGTGGGTTAAGATGTGTTCCTATGGATCTTCTCCTTTCTTCATATGATGAGATCTATCCAGAATCTGAGGGGGTTTCTCTTTTACGCTTTCCACGATGGGGTAGCTCAGATTGCTCAGGTTCCAGATCCTCTGAGTGAACCTCAAATCCTTCCTGGAATGTCTTCCTCCATAAATCCATCACTCCTACAACTTTTCATTGTCTTTCCAACTCTATCATACAAGATTCATTATACTTGAGCCGTTTCTCCTCTCTCTCCATTTTTTACGCAAGGTCCGCCATCCTCTACCACGCTAGCTTCCATACCCCGCACTTAGCAGGATTTTATCTAACCATGGGAAAGGCTTTCAAACTCAACATAATGACTGGAATCTTGATATCTAGTGAGATAGCATGCAAGAATGATCCTATATGATCCCTCAAGAATTCAAACTCAACAATCTCCAGGAAAGAATACGTAGAAATATCGTATTCTAGGGTATAACTAGTCAACACTCTACTCCACCAGTGATCAACAACATGGGTCCATGTTAGATCAACATCATGCAACTGCTAATATTCATCCTAGGTATAAACACGGGGTCTATTATAGTGCCCACTTCCCTTTGGCACTTTTATTCTGGTCATGATACTGTAGACTCTATGATGAACATCCTTATAGTTTGAATTTAGTATGGTGTTAGATGTCAGATCCTGGATTATTGTTGAATCTGATTATATATGATGCATGGTGATTATTAGAGACACTCATATGTGGATGATGATATACTATTGACATGGATGTTTAATGGAAGTTATTCAGACATGTGATTTTGGAAATTATGAGTAAACCTAGAAAAGGGAAATTACTTGATGATGATATAGATGATATAGTTGTCGATATGAATTGTAAATGATTTCGTTGATTGCCTTGATTATTGTTGTGATTCATATGTATAGCTGATTTGTGATTATATTATATATTCATTTTGGATGTTATGATATGGCCATGAGACTGAAGGAGGTATTTTTGTTTTGCAAGTTTAAAATATCACAACAAACATTGGGGGATTGGAGACTAACCAAAGTGGAATTCTAGGTGAATTCGACAAGGTCACCATGGCAACTTGTTTTGTGTGTGTGTGTGTTGTATTTTGTTAAAGATTCCCATGGGGGGGATCATCTTTACATGTGACCATGGGTTTGTGTATTTTATTAATGTGGTAAAATATTTATTGTTGTATGTATTTTATTAGTAATGTATTCCTTCCTTTAATTAATTAAAGTTGTGGTAGATTAATGTGGAAATCTTATGATTAAAATTTAAATAAATCAAATGGGGATATGGGAAAATAATAATGGAAGTTGTTGGTTTGTGTAAGAGTATGTTTAAGTCTGTTTTGGAGTATGAAACACTCCACCTCCATGAAAAATTCGAATTTTTCCTTGGGAGTTGTTTTTGGAGGCTTGTGGGACAAGTAAAACTTGTCCCATGCCTCTAAATTTAATATACCAACCATACTTATGGATGGAGATGTGATTTGTGACTTTTAAAATGCATTTTATTCATCATGTTGCTTGTTTTGGATTGCACTCTCTTACATTTTATTAAATTGTTGTCCCTTGAGGTGTGGGCTCTTTTTGGAGTGTGCAAGTAACCTATCATATTTTCACCCACCTCTTTATTGTGCTTAGGAGAATGGATTTTTGTCTTTTGTGTTTGAATTGGTGGATGTTTGATGTGGCATCCTACATGGATCCACATCATCCTCTTCTCCCCCTCTTCTATTTAATTCAAACACTCTTCTTGTTTTGGGTTGTTGAAACATTTTTTGCATGCATTCCTGGGCACATTTTTTTGTGATGGGAGTCTTCACTTTGGAGAATCTTTGATGAAGATTGTTGCTTGGTTGTTGAACCTCCCCTTGCATTCATCCTTGGGTGCATTTTTCTATGATTAAAGCTCTTGTTGGTTTGGAGGAGATTGGAGAGCATTTGATACTTTGGCACTGTTGTTTTGGGATTGTATTTTTGACATTCAAAGCTTGTTGTGTGGAGAAAATATTTCCTTAGAGAGGTAGGAGTTTATTCCTTCTTTTATTGTTGTTATTCTCTTGTTGTGTTGTGTGTATGAAGAATGTTTTATTGTTTTTGTTGGCTGGTTGGGTAGACTACCTTAGGGAAGGTGTAGGAGAAGGATATGGGGAATCCATGTGGGGGAACATAAGGGAATGCCAGTGGCATAAGTATCATTGTGGAGGGAGTTTTGGGTTTGGGATCCACCATGGAAAATAAATAGCTTACATTTCTTACTTTTGAGGGGGGCATAAGGAGGGGTTGGGAGGCATAAGGTTTATGGGATATGATATGTTATATTGGCGGTATGATTATAGGTGGATGCCCAATTCCCAATTGGGAGGCATAAGTAGCTTCCCCCATAGTCCTTGCTCCTTTGGCTTGCATGATCAAGCCTAAGTTGTGATTTGAATGTTTGTTATTGTAGTTGTAAACTACTTTTTATATTTAGTTATGTTTTATATTGAAATGTGCATGTGTGAAAGAATGTTGTGTTGTGGAAGCTTGTTGTTTCCATGGTTGAATTACACCTTTGATTGTATTTTGGTTGGGGCTCGGGGGAAATTGATGAAGGAAGGATTCTCCTTTCATTGGATGTCTTGGTTGGGTGGAGAGCGTTTCCTTTCCCCCTCTTTTGTTGTGATCAACTTGGAGAAAAAATAAATGAGCATGTTATTGTCCTAGAGAAAAAGAAAATACGGTTTGATAGTCCCTTCTTGTGAGCAAGTTTATTGAAATCCTCTGCACTCTGAAGTGGATGAATTGTGTAATTATTTGTAATAAGAAAATACTTGTGTTGATGAAGAAAGATTGAAATTGAAATGCAAAATGTAAAAGGTTATATTCCATCCTCTATTTTGAAAAGGAATGTGAAGAATTGTTATATGTATTGTATATTGTATTTGAAGTTAAAAGAAGGAGATAAGTTGTAAAGTTGTTGTTGGAAATCAATAAAGGAATGCACTACTTTTCTCAAACTTGCATTGTTGCTTGGAATTGAATTGCTATTGTGAATTAAAATCTCTATTTGAAAGAAGAATGAGTATGAAGGAAAAAGGTAGTGCTTTGTTCTCTTTGAAATGAGTTGAAATTTTGAAATTAGACTTTGCTTATTGACTGTTAAAATGTTGTGTGAATTTGATGGAATGTAATAGACTTGCATGGAATGAACTCCCACACTTGGAGAATGGAAAAATGTTTAAGAACCTTTAATGTTTGATCTCTATCTTATTTTCTAAATCTGGCAATCGAATTTATCAAAGAAATGAGCAGCTCAAACTTGCACCAAGCAATAAGACATGAGACATTGAATTTGAGACTTAACAAGTCCTAAGGAACTCAATTTGACAATAAAACTTAAGAAAGTCCTTTCAGTACTTTGTAAAATCAAAATCAAAGCTTGTGCAGTCATCCTGCTGTCAAGTGATGCAAAATTTCAATTGCAACTCTCCTAAACAAATTGAATCTTGGAACCTTCCTAAATTCATAAAAAAAAAACAAGTCTCCATGTCTGTTTGACATGTTGAGAAAGTAGGAATTCAAAATTGAACAAAAAAATTATAAGTTAGAAATTTCCAGTTTTCTTTGCAAAACCCTGCAGATTGGTTTCTCAAAATTGACCTCTCAAAATTCATCAAATTCTAAAATTTATGTCCCGTATGTAAAGAGGGCTTTGAGATCTTTCCATAAATTCCAAGTTTTCCCAAATATGAGCTTCCTATCAAAAGTTATGGCCATTTGAAGTTTTACTTCAAATTAACATTAAAAAAAATAAAAATAAATAAATAATAAATAAATCTGTTAAAAATTTAATTTTTAACTTTGAGAAAAATTTCCACAAAAAATTGACGTGGCCCCCACCATCCCGCAACCAATTAAGGACCTGCCACATGGCATTGGAACCTCGGAGGGGTGGACCAAATCTTAAACTTGTCATTTTTGGAAAAATTACCTTGGGAAAATTTTCCCACTTTTCCCACCATCCCTGATATCGGCCTGTGGCCAATCACGTGCTGGCACCACGATGGGTAGTGCGGGACCAGTTTTTAGACAGAGCACTTCGTTTTTCCTTTGGTAATTTTTCCCTTAGCTCCTTCCCGAAATTTTTGGGAATTTTCCCCCTTTCGCTAGACCCTACCGGCCCCAGCTCCATGTGCAGTGCCATTTTCCGTGGCTAATCCTTGGTGGTACCATCAGCATTGGATGGGCATGGACCAATTCGTGTCACCTTTTTCCTTTTTTTTTGGAAAAAAATTGAAAGTTTATCCTCATGTCAGCACCCCATTTCTCCCAATGCTATTCAACTTGGCATGAAACGTGTTTCCTCACTTGGCTCATGGGTGCGTGATCCATGCGTGGATTTTCACTTTTGCTCCCTTTAGGGAAAATGCCTCAGTAAATTCCTTGTTGCCGCTCCGCCAACCCCTCACCCCTTTCCCGCTTGCACCTGGACTCGACACATGTCCACCAGGGACATGCACAGGTCACGGGTGAAAACTTTTTCACTTTTGTGCCCGTGCGTGATGAAAAAAATTCCCCAAGCCGCCCCGCGACCCACCAACCCGTTGAAGGTGCTTTCCCCACCTCTTGACATGTGTCCCCCTAGGGGAAAATTTGACCTAAAAACTCCGCCTGCTCATATCTTGAGTTCTACAAGGAGTTAGGAGGACTTCTTTATATCACTGGAAAGGTGAGAAAATTTCCTATCCATTGGGAATGGTTTAGGGAAATTTTGGAAATATTAAGTAGGAGAAAAATATATTTGAAAATCTGATCCTGTTAGAGAGTTGGGTATGGGGGAAAATTACTCCCTGAACCTAACTGAAACTTCTAACCCTAAGTTTTGGACCATGTGACCTCTGATGAATTGTTAATAAATGATAAGTTTTTTCCAGTGAAATTTGAGTTGTTCTGGAACCTATCAGTGGAAACTGTTGCATGAGCAACCTGGTTGTAGACACTCTCTAATCAAGTTCTGGGAGTGGGTAAGTGAGACCTTACTCTGTTGATTTTAAATATGTATTCCTTTCTCACTGCAATTAAACCCTGCTCTTGTCTTGATCTTGTGGAAATTAAATACCTTGGGTATTTAATTGTTTCGGGTCCCTTAACCCTAAAATTTAATCAGGAAATATTTAGCTAAAATGTCAATGTAATCAGTAACTAAATTAATCCCTAGAGAGATTTGAGCTAGGGTGGACCTACTGCACTTGTTGCTCTATAATGAGAAATTAGTAATTATTATAATGGGAAAAGTTATCAATTGAATTTAATTATCTTCGAGACTTTGGTCGTTAACTCCTAATAAAAAAAATTTATTCCATAATTTTCTAACTAAACCTAGGTTGTTCATGGTTCTCAAGTGGGTTGTTTTAACCGGGCATCACACTTGGTATCAGAGAAGTGGTTCAAAAGCTTGGACCATTGGGCACACTAGAAAAATTGAGACATGAACTGTAAACCTGACACACTTTTGAATATAAGAAAACAGACTTGTTTGAATATATATATAAACATGAAGAAATATTACATTACTCTTTTCATTTAAACTGCCATAATTAAAATCATGATAAAATAATAAGTTGTTTGAGTTGTTGTGCTTGCTTAGTGACATTTTGTCTAAACCCAGGGTAACTAAGAATGTTAGATTAAATTGTTTTTGTGAACTTCTAGTATAATGGAAACTTGGTTCCCCTTTGAAAATGTGTTGTTTTACAAGTCCTAAAACTTGATTTAATTGTATGATGCATTAAGCCCTTTGTTGAGACCCTTCCTTATTGGAGTTGTTGGAATGATGAGTTGTATGATGTGATCCTTGTGGTTGGATAGTAGTGGTTGTGTTCTGGGTTGGGAAGAGCTGATTAGAAGCTGTTTAGAGCTTCCTTCCTTGAGTGGTTAAGAAAGAGGGTTTGGTTGTCAGTTTTCCAATTTGTTACCCGTATGAGAGAGTGGACACTAAGTTTGGGTGTCGTCTAGGACCCAATCTTGTGTATGTGTTCTTGGAACTAACCTCGAGGAAGAGTACCCCTATAGGAAGCCATGAAAGGGCTGCAAAGTGAATGTGGTGTTAAATTTTGTGTTTTACATTTGTAATATTGTGTATTTTATTAAGGACTAACATCTTATTTTATGATTGGATTGAAGAAGCTCTGAGGATATTTTATTTATTTATAATTCTTGCAAGAATTTTCAAACTTTGCAATGTGGCTACTTAGCCACTTTTATTGATTGTCGATATTTCTTGGACTTTATTTGATTGATGACTCAGAGCTCATGATGTTGTTGGCTACTTGGCTAAACATTACGTGGTTTCCTTCTTGCATGTTGTTGAGCTGGTTCTATGCTTCATGTATGGTGACAATTGTCATATGGGGGTACACCCTGGGTGTCTTGAATGTCCTTTTAGGTGCTTAAATTCATGCCTTGGTTATGGATGCATAGAACCTTGAGTGTGTCTAAGGTCTTAGAGCGACCCTTTTCATTGCTTGACCTTGCTAGAAAGAAAGTTTGTTGTGTAGTGTGGTCTAGAGGACAGTCTGATAGTGGTAGTGGTGATTCTATTTCAATATGGTAAGAGCTTGACCCTCGTCGGAGTAGAAGTGTTTAATTATGGGATTTTAGATTTTGTTAGGATTGGATTGCCTCTTTGGTTGACTGTAAATGTTACTGGAAAAGTGTTTGTTTTGATAGTGACTTTTCATCGATGGCATGTTAAATTGTAGCTTGGGTTCTTGGTTGCATCATAGAAAGTTTTGACTCATGGAATGTATGCATCTTGGTAATTATGGATAGATTTAAGCCTTTCAGGTAGTGTGTTTATTTAAGTGTACTTGTTTTACTCTCTTGACTTATAAATAATTTTACCCTTACCTTAAATTCCTTTACTATGAATAACATTCTATGACCTATTAATCTTTGGGTTATTTGGAAACACTTATGGATGCTTTGGGTCTTTTGGACCTTTCTCTTAGAGATGTTAGTTTGGTAGATCTTAATAGTTAATCTCAGATGGTGCTTATATTGTACTTCCTCTTTTAAAAAAAAACCTATAACTCTTAGCTGTAAAGTCCATGTTTGGTAAATTATTTGGTTGCCCCATTGCATTGGATGCCTTTTAGTGTGGATGTGGTTCCTTGGAGTAAAGTTGCATTGTCATCTGGTTGCTTGGCTGGTGTTATCTTATGGGGACATGAGTATTGATTGGAAAACCTTCTTTGGTTATTAGGAGAGTAAAATGTTACCATCCTAAACATAAACAAATTGTTTTTGTTAAACCTTAATAGATTCGTAAAAGTAAGATTAAACCTCTTTAATGAGCCTTCCTTGAAAATTTCTTATGAAACTTGTGGAGACCCACTAAGAATGCTTAATGATGCTTGAAATTATTTGGTGAATTTTTGAAATCTTGGTGTGATTCATGTTGGTTCATTGTTTCCTAGTTCTTACAGAAAATTAATAATGTGTTTTCTATGTTGAATGTCTCTTGATCCTTTAGAATCAAAATGTGGTGTGTTGATTTGTATCTCCTTCCCATAAAAGTAATTTTGTGATGTGTTTGAACCATCATTCTCATCAAAATTTGATTGATAAGATGACTCAACCAAAACACCATAAAACTATAATTAAGGAGATTTGACCTTGGAACTTAACAAATAAACTGGAGCATAGAAAAAGGGAAGTGATCCTTGTTATACCCTTGGTAGATTAACAGAAGAAATTAAAAAAACCATGTAGAAGAATAGAAAGGAAATCTTGTCCATCCACCTTCCTTACAAGTAAACTAAATGCTCTCTACCTATACAGAATGGTGAGACATCATGCCCACCTTAGTGGTGCTCTTTATAACATAAACTGATGATGTCATAATAGAAGGAAGTTTGTAACTAAGGAAGCATGAAAGGAATGTTCTTATCAAGCAAAGCTATAAATTTTGACTTAATAAGTTGATTTATAAAATGGGTAAAATTTATGTGTATTGAGTGCAATATATAGTTGAACTTGTAGTTCTGTCACCTACTTGAAATTGTGAAACACCCGGTGGATAGTAATGTGTTCTAGTTGCTTATTACTTCTTGTCCATGGATGTATGTGCCTTTCTTGTGGGAGTTTTGGGTCATCACACCCTTATCATCCCATAGCTCAATGGATGTGAGTTGTGGTCCTTTTTGGATTGAGACTTATCTATTTTTGAGAAGTAACCACCGTGTGTGTTGTCTTGTCCTTGGAGACCTAAGTTATTGTAATTTTAAGGCAACATATGTTAAGGATATAAGATAATTTGGGAAGTCTTCTTTTCTTCATATTTTCTTGGGTCACCTTGTTGTTGTAGCCCTTCTTCCCATTATGATGGAAAGTGCAAGATGATTTTATTCACCTTTGGATTTTATTAAACCCCTTGTTACATGCTCTTCTCCCTAGCAACCTTGAGTGGTCCTTGGTGTTTCTTGTGCTCTCTTGATGATTATTCTGAGCTTGAGTAGGAAATAAGATAGATAATCCCCATTGTGCTTTAATGTATGGTGCTTGAATTGATATGTTAGTTCGCTAGGGGAGATATAAATAAATATATATATATAATTATTTGCTATATGGATGACTTCTTTAGATTTGGTTGGTATGGTGTGCTCGATTCTTAAAACAAAAGTGTAAAAATCAAACTGTACGAAACCTTGTGGTCTTGAACTCAATTAGTTTCACCATGAAAATTTAATTGTACCCTCTCGAGTTATAGAAATTCTTTCCTTGATTAGTTCCTTGATTGTAAATGTTTTTTCTGATTTAGGTGTCCTTGTTGATTAACCTCATCTTGTGTGATCTCAATTTGTGGGACCTTGTGTAGACTTGTTTCTCGTGCAATCTTGGTCATGGTTGATTTTGCTATCCTTTTCTAAACAAAAAACTATGAAAGCATAATTTAACCCTAGTGGAAACCTCAATTTTTGTTAATGTGGTATGTGTATCAGTGGGAAACTGTGTGGTCATCTCAAGTTTATGGAAATTTTCCCTGTAATTCCCTTACTTGGTGGTTACTCTTGATGATCTTTTGGAACTCTTCTTGTTATATTGTTATGTGTTGTATCTTGTTTGATAGTGTAAAGTTACTCCTTATATTCTTATGTTCATAGCCTTACATGTTGAAAGTTTAGAATTCACCCCTTGCAATATCCCTTCTTCTTGTTAAATTATATTGGATCAAACTAGAGTTCTGTAGACCCACACTTGTTAAAGGAAACAATCCCATAATGGGAGTGATCCTTTTTCTATTACAGTTATTCCTATCTCTCTTTCATGTGACTTCTAAGAGGAAGTCGAGTCTAAGGGGAGGGGGATGTAGTGCCCACTTCCCTTTGGAACCCTTTATTACTGATCATGAGAATGTAGACTATATGATAGAACATTTTAATAGTTTTGATTTAGTATGGTGTTAGATGTCAGATCCTAGATTATTGTTGAATCTGATTATATATAATGCATGGTGATTATTAGAGACACTCATATGTGGATGATGATATACTATTGACATGGATGTTTAATGGAAGTTATTCAGACATGTGATTTTGGATATTATGAGTAAACCTAGAAAAGGAAAATTATTTGATGATGATATAGTTGTTGATATAAATTGTAAATGATTTTGTTGATTGCCTTGGTGATTGTTGTGATTCATATGTATAGATGATTTTGTGATTTTATTATATATTCATTTTAGACGTTCTGATATGGCCACGAGGCCGAAGGAGGTATTTGTGTTTTATAGGTTTAAAATATCACAACAAACATTGGGGGATTGGAGACTAACTAAAGTGGAATTCTAGGTGAATTCAACAAGGTCACCATGACAACCTGTTTTATTGTGTGTGTGTGTGTGTGTTGTAATTTTGTTAGAGATTCCCATGGGGGGATCATCTTTACATGTGACCATGGGTTTGTGTATTTTATTAATGTGGTAAAATGTTTATTTATTGTTGTATGTATTTTATTAGTAATGTATTCCTTCCTTTAATTAATTAAAGTTGTGGTAGATTAATGTGAGAAATCATATGATTAAAATTTAAATAAATCAAATGGGGATATGGGAAAATAATAATGGAAGTTGTTGGTTTGTGTAAGAGTATGTTTAAGTCTATTTTGGAGTATGAAACACTCCACCTCCATGAAAAATTATGAATTTGTCCTTGGGAGCTGTTTTTGGAGGCTTGTAGGACAAGAAAAACTTGTCCCATACCTCTAAATTTAATATACCAACCATACTTATGGATGGAGATGTGATTTGTGACTTTTAAATGTCATTTTATTCCTCATGTTGCTTGTTTTGGATTGCACTCTCTTACATTTTATTAAATTGTTGTCCCTTGAGGTGTGGGCTCTTTTTGGAGTGTGCAAGTAACCTGTCATATTTTCACCCACCTCTTTATTGTGCTTGGGAGAATGGATTTTTGTCTTTTGTGTTTGAATTGGTGGATGTTTGATGTGGCATCCTACATAGATCCACATCATCCTCTTCTCTCCCTCTTCTATTTAATTCAAACTCTCTTCTTGTTTTGGGTTGTTGAAACATTTTTGCATGCATCCTTGGGCACATTTTTTTTTGATGGGAGTTATTAATTTGGAGAATCTTTGGTGAAGACTATTGCTTGGTTATTGAACCTCTTTTCATTCATCCTTGAGGGTGATTTTTTTTCCTATCATTAGAGCTCTTGTTCATTTGGAGGAAATCAGAGAGCATTTGATACTTTGGCATAGTTGTTTTGCGATTATGTTTTTTACATTCAAAGCTTGTTGTGTGGAAGAAAATCCTTCCATGGAGAGGTAGGAGTTTATTCCTTCTTTTATTGTTGTTATTTTCTTGTTGTGTTGTGTGTATGGAGAATGTTTTATTGCTTTTGTTGGCTGGTTGGGTAGACTACCTTAGGGAAGGTGTAGGAGAAGGCTATGGGGAATCCATGTGGGGGGGCATAAGGGAATGCCAGTGGCATCAGTTTCATTATGGAGGGAGTTTTGGGTTTGGGATCCACCATGGAAAAGAAATAGCTTGCATTTCTTACTTGTTGGGGGGGCATAAGGGAAAATTTATGGGGGGGCATAAGGAGGGGTTGGGAGGCATAAGGTTTATGGGATATGATATGTTATATTGGCGGTATGATTATAGGTGGATGCCCAATTCCCAATTGGGAGGCATAAGTAGCTTCCCCCATAGTCCTTGCTCCTTTGGCTTTCATGATCAAGCCTGAGTTGTGATTTGAATGTTTTATTATTGCAGTTGTAAACTATTGTTTTGTATTGAGTTATGTTTTATATTGAAATGTGCATGTGTGAAAGAATGTTGTGTTTTGGAAGCTAGTTATTTCCATGGGTTGAATTACATCTATTGATTGTACTTTGGTTGGGGCTCGGGGGCCAATGATGAAGGAAGGATTCTCCTTTCATTGGATGTCTTGGTTGGGTGGAGAGCATTGCCTTTCCCCCTCTTTTGTTGTGATCAAGATGAAAAGATGAAGAAACTAGCATGCTGCTGTTTTTTAGCAAGAGGAATATATAGTTTGACAGTCCCTTCTTGTGAGCAAGTTTATTGAAATCCTTCCCACTCTGAAGTGGATGAATTGTATAATTATTTGTAATAAGAAAATACTTGTGTTGATGAAGAAAGATTGAAATTGAAATGTGAAATGTAAAGAGTTATATTCCATCCTCTATTTTGAAAAGGAATGTGAAGAATTGTTATATGTATTGTATATTGTATTTGAAGTTAAAAGAAGGAGATAAGTTGTAAATTTGTTGTTGGAAATCAATAAAGGAATGCACTACTTTTCTCAAACTTGCATTGTTTCTTGGAATTGAATTGCTATTGTGAATTAAAATCTCTATTTGAAAGAAGAATGAGTATGAAGGAAAAAGGTAGTGCTTTGTTCTCTTTGAAATGAGTTGAAATTTGGAAATCAGACTTTGCTTATTGACTGTTAAAATGTTGTGTGAATTTGATGGAATGTAATAGAATTGCATGGAATGAACTCCCACACTTGGAGAATGGAAAAATGTTTAAGAACCTTTAATGTTTGATCTCTATTTTATTTTCTAAATCTGGCAATCGAATTTATCAAAGAAATGAGCAGCTCAAACTTGCACCAAGAAATAATACATGAGACTTAACAAGTGCTAAGGAACTCAATTTGACAATAAAACTTAAGAAAGACCTTTCAATACTTTGTAAAATCAAAATCAAAACTTGTGCAGTCATCCTGTTGTCAAGTGATGCAAAATTTCAATTGCAACTCTCCTAAACAAATTGAATCTTGGAACCTTCCTAAATTCATTAAAAAAAATGAGTCTCCATGTCTTTTTGACATGTTGAGAAAGTAGGAATTCAAAATTAAACAAAAAAATTATATGTTAGAAATTTCCAGTTTGCTTTGCAAAACCTTGCAGATTTGTTTCTCAAAATTTACCCTTTAAAACTTATCACAACATAAAAGTTTATTATTCTTGTGCAAAGAGGGCATCGAGAGATTTCCAAAAATTCCTATTTTTCTCAAATCTGAGCTTCCTAGCTCAAAAGTTATGGCACTTTGAAGTATGTGTACTTCAAATTGGCATTCAAAAAAGAATTTGGGAAAATTTTCCCTGTCAGGCTCGAAACCCAAAAATTTCCTGTCATTTTGGCCTTAGAAAAATTTTTGGAAAAATTTTTGATCAGAATTTTTTTTCCATTTTCTTACACCGGCCTGTAGCCAATCAGAGGGCACCACGTGTCCTCTCGGAGCTACTGTGGAGGCATGGATTCCTTTCAACCCTTAGACCTTTTGAAAATTTTGGGGAAAAAAATTTCATGTTAGCCCGCCGGTCCAAAACTAATGAGAACGTGCCACGTGGCACCTTGGAGTGGTAGCGGGGAGGGTGGACCCCTTGCCTTTTTCAGTTTTAGCCTTTGGAAAATTTTGAAAGTTTCCCCCATGGTTGCATTTTCTTCCCCACCTTGGAATTTTCTTCTTCCGTGGGCGCGTGGACCCGCGGATCCCTTTTCCCTTTTTTTTCTTCCTTCGGCAAAATGCCTTAAATCTTCTCCACCACCCCGCCAACCCCTCACCCCTTTCCCACTTTGCACCAGGGATCTGCGGAGGCACGAAAGAAATTTTTCCTTTGTGCCCACGCAATGAAAAAAATTCCCTAAGCCACCCCGTGACCCACCAACCCATTGAAGGTGCTTTCCCCACCTCTTGACTTAGGAGGACTTATTTAGGAGGACTTCTTTATAGCACCGGAAAGATGAGAAAATTTCCTATCCAATGGGAATGGTTTAGGAAATTTTTGGAAGTGTTAAGTAGGAGAAAAATCTAATTGAAACTCTGGGCCTGTTAGAGAGTGGGTATGGGGGTAAATTACTCCCTGAACCTAACTGAAACTTCTAGCCCTAAGTTTTGGACCTTGTGACCTCTTTGAATTGTTAATAAAAGAGAAGTTTGTTCTTGTGGATTTGAGTTGATCTGAAATCTGTTAGCGTAGTTGTTTCCTAGCAACCTGGTTGTAGACACTCCTAATCAAGTTTTGGGAGTGGGTAAGTGAGAGCTTACTCTATTGATTTTAAATATGTATTCCTTTCTCTCTGAAACTAAACCCTGCTCTTGTTTTGATTTGGTGGAAATTAATTACCTTCGGTATTTAATTATTTTGGGTCCCTTAACCCCAAAATTTAATCAGGGAATATTTAGCTAAAATGTCAATGAAATCGGTAATTAAATTAATCCCTAGAGATATTTGAGCTATGGTGGACCTACTTCACTTATTGCTCTATAATAGGAAGTTAGTAATTATTATAATGGGAAAAGTTATCAGTTGAATTTAATTGTCTTCGAGACTTTGGTCATTAACTCCTAATAAAAAAAATTTATTCCATAATTTTTCTAACTAAACCTAGGTTGTTCATGGGTGTCAAGTGGGTTGTTTTAACTGGGCATGACATCTATAGTAGCAACTTTTCCTTGATGCATATGATGATAGCCATTCATAAAAGTCTACTGGGAAACAACAAAAGAATGTCTCATACAGTTCATGATACCATTTTTCCTCCACCCATTTTCATGCATCAAACTCATATCTAGTACTAAACCTCTAAGAAAACTCATCCTCTATGCTTTTAAGCCAAGTATCGACGCTGTCCAAGGTTAAGCGCTCCGTCATTACACATTTCTCTCACAATATCTTGAAAATAGGTCTCAAAAATAGAACCACGATGTAGTCATTATTTTACCCTCAATACTTATTTCTAGCCCCAAGCATGCCAACCTATCACCCAACATACGTTGGGCGCTCACCTGAGGTGCGCGCAGGTACCGAACCCCTCCTTTATGTGAGATTTATAAGATTGTTCCACCATTAATGGAGGATTATTTGTAGAAACAGAAATACATGCATCTACTTAAAAAGGTAGAAGATATAACTAACAGATCTACACATCAACGCAACATAAAAGCTAAATAAACATTGTATGAAGCACAAGAAACTAGATTTGGGTCATGACAAGACAAATAACAGGAGGGTTTATACCCATAAACAATATGTATAGAATATATCCATGTATATTGATTTAGAAAGAGTCTCTGGTATCCATACTACATTCAAAACGGTCATCTTAGACCATATACATCAAATGATAGAGATCTAACCCCTACAAACTAATTTGATAAGAGATCATAACTATGTTTTATCCATTAGAAACCTTTTTATAGACCCCAGTACCCATACATAGGCTTAATGATATCCCTTATAACCCTCTAGCGCCAAGAACTCTAAGCCCTAATCTCATGAGATCCAAACCCTTAGAATTTCCCAACATTTCTACAACACCTCGTTACCCTCCTTCTCTCAGCACTCCCATACCTTCTAGTGACCTCACAATACTGTCTCCCCTTATCCCCTTCTCTCCTCTTATTCATGTCCCAAGCACTTCCTTAAATAGGATCAACATCCACTGCCATGACTTCTCTCCTGAGAATATTGTGTGTCAAGTGTCAATGTGGTCCTTCATTGGTGAATACTTATATTCCTTGTGAAACCTTCCACTAATTGTAATGATGCCTCTGGGAATATTCCCTACATGGAATATCCTTTTTTTGGCCTCCAAGGTTCCAGGCTGGCACCTTATCCACTTAGTGTGCCTAGAAGACGTCCTCATGTTTTTCCTCAAGTGAATCCATAATGCCAAATATGGTTAATTCCTTTAAATCCTTGTTGTGCCTCCCACGTGTGCCCTAGTTTCACTTAAACACTTCTTAAACCCTTATTCCTATGCACTTTTCCCTGAGCACCATTCTATTTATTGATCTTGTGTGTGTGCACCTCTTGGTACTTAGCCAATATTTAGGGTCTAGTAATATTCATTCTCAAAACATATGTTTTCTTGTAAAGGATTTCTTGAGGAAAAATTGGACTAAGTATTTACTCCTCGAGGTCAACAACATGGAGACTACTTGCCTTAACTAGAATTGAATTGTAAAGATTGGAGGAAAAAAATTGTATTTATCTAAAATATTTGCTACTTACTACAAAATACCTTTTATTTTGTACTTATAATAGGTTGTTGTTTGAATGAAAAATATTGAACGTGTTTCTAAAATAATTTGATGTCTTTTTAACGTCATAGATCAATTGTTTTCACATAATTCTTTTACTAAATACTTTTATGGATATCAATGACTATATTTCTTAAGTATAACACCTGAAATATTAGTTCTTGGACCAAAAATATTCATTATTTGAACATATGTTGTCTTGCAAGGGATTTATAGAGGAAAACGTTTATTAAGGATTTACTCTCTAATGTCAACATGTTTTTCTAGTTAGCTGTTCAAAACAAGATTTTAACACTAAACAATGTGACAAAGGATACAATTAATAATTAGACCATAAGCAATATCCTTAAAAATACTAAAGAAAATTTGATAAAAGAGTTTGATAAATGTAATTATTCATACCCCTAGAAAGGGTAATAAATGTGTGGATTATCTTGCCAAATTGGGGGCTAAAGGTAGTAATTTTAAAGTGTGTCATAGGGGAGATGATATCACCAATGTTATTAATCTCATTAAGAACATTAATTACTGATGTTTTGGAGGTTATTTTCCCTCATTGGGACGTCATCCTTGTACTTATGGTTAACAAGACCTTTCCCACATCCAGGATATATGGAGGGATTTGTATTAATTTTTTTCTTACAATTCATTTCGACCATTGTTTCTTCCATTTTCAATTTTAGTCAACTAAAACCATGGGAGGTGGTTATTTGAGAATTTATCACATAAGCTATGGTCCCCCTAAGGACAACCCCTCATTGTGGAAATTTTTTAAAAATTGGGGTTTAGGAATTTCATCTCAAAAATCATGGGGTATGATCCTTATCTTGCATTGGAGTTTGGTCAGGCATGGAACAATGACAACATGGTGATTCATGATATAGAAATTTAGGTTTCAGAGGATTTGATAGCACAGGAGACTAGAATGGAGAAAGAGGGCTTAAAAATATTCAAATACCACACTAGACTCAAGCACAAAATTGAGACTTTCTTTCATGATAACTAAATGGTTTACTTGCTAGTAGATGGTATAGCTAGATTTTGCATCCTTGATATTTGGTATACGGTCTTCCTCCACCTTATGAGGTACATTAATCTTGAAGAGAATTGTAGAAAGATATTTACTCATCATCTCACTATGCTTAATATATTTAGGCATAAGATTACTATGAGCCTTCCTTTTTTTCTTGTTTATGTCACTCTCTACGTTGGTGAATGATATTCAATAGGGAAATATTGATACCTGATACACCATGGAATAATTATTTTTTATTTTTTAAAATGGTAAACCAGTGGTGGAAAAGGAATTAGAGCCCAAATCTGGGGATTTAGATGAAAATTTTACTCTTACAAACCATATGAACAAACTAAGGTGAAAGAAGAGTAAGGAACCTCAGGGAAATGACAATCTTAGTACTGGAGCTACAGGTTCTCTGATTGATACAAAAGGAGAGTCATCTAAAGGGAAAGAGAGAGTGGAGCTAGGTTGTAATGTGACTTTTGATAAAATTTCTCTCAGGGTGATTCAAGTGGAAATCGATATGGAGGCCTTAGGTGAAGTTGGAACAGATATGGGAAATAGTGTCATGCATTGCATCGATGCCTATAAGAAAATTTACATCACCCAAAATTCTATCAGGGCCAATATGGTAGAGATCAAAAGTTTGGTTTTGGATTTGTAGGGGCATGTGGTCAAGCTAGAGTAGGGACACAGTTTGCAGGTATAATCTCCACCTTAGTAGTTCTGATGAGGAAAAACAGATTGAAGACCACATCCCTATCACAAGTGAGTCGGATGATAATATGAAAGGACAAAAGGAGAATCAACTGGAGGAGTACAAATGTTTGAAGACTAAATTTTCCATTGACTCTTAGATATTTTGTTTGACTATTTGTGGATTATATCATTTGGGATGTTTTCGCCTCCATGTTTTGCAATTTTTCCTTGGAATGATCTATTGGACTGTAGTTTGGGATAATTTGTTTTAGCCACTTTTTTCCTGTTTCTTTTTTCTTCATTCTTGGTGATGCTCACGACGCATTCTATTGTTAGGTTTTTAGGTGCCTTAATCCCTATATAAAGTATCCAATCATCATGTTCATGTATATTTAATAAACCTTGTTAATATTAATTTTGTTAACGACATTTTAAATTAAACATGACAACACATTAAGTTCATGTCTCACGGATGGGAGATGTGCTAGTTGTGAGATCATGTTAGATGTGCTAGTCGTGTAATTGTTTACTTAGAATTATGATTTTTATTAAATACAATAAATCAATGTTGCAACAAGCCCTAATATTTGTCAAATCAATACTAACTAGCAAATAAATAAAAATATAGATAAGTTTCGTAGTTTAAAAAATTATTTAAATAAATTACAAACATTAGAAAGTTGAAAATTTATAGAATTTTTTATTTTGATTGGTGGATTGAGGAGAAATTTTGAGTAATGTGTTTTGAGCTTAGCGTCCACTAAGGTAACCTAATACTTCCACAATATAAAATTTTGAGCTTATGGATCGCTAGCATTTAACAAGTCAAAGAAAATTATTTTTAGCTTAGTGTCTGCTAGCTTATGCAACACCATAGTAATTGGATATTATCGATCGATGGGAATTAACAAAATAAAGTAAGATATTTTCATCATAGATTCTGCTAGGTTATGCCACAAGAACATATTCCAATGTACAAAAAATATGTCCATTTTTTTTATAAGGGTTAATATGAGGGTTTTGAAAGGACCTACATCCAAAGGTCCTCAAAGAAGAATATGACATTGAAGCATAGAAGAGAGAAATCGTGTAGGCAAAAAAAGATTAAAAACCACATAGCCACGATGCAAACAAAGAAAATTTACATTTTGTGAATTTTTTTGAGGATACTTATTGCTTCCATAGTAGCAGCATCTTATATTTTCCTTTTCCCTCAATTCTCCTTTCCCAAATTTGTATTCATTCTTTTGTTCTCAAAAATCCGTTTGGTTCTCCTACTCTTGCATTACCATATTTTTTCGCAAATAGGTCACTGTAATACAACACCAACACATTCAATGGTAACTCATTCTTAACATGAATATATTCTAAAATATTATCATTGACAATGTCAATGATGTCATTGCCATTGATTTTTTTTGAGTATGTGCAGCGGAGGACTATTTGTGGACAACAATAAGGCCAACAAAATAATATCAATTTTATAAAATACATATAATCTTCTATACTTGTGCACCACCATGTCCATAAATTGATTCCGATATTCACTTTTTATCATGTAAATTGAGACACCATCCATACCACCAAGCTTCTATTTCAAGGCTCAACAAAACAAGTTCTTAGTAGGTGTTTTTGGTTTTTAAAAATTCTGTAAATCTCACTCTCATGTTATTACGTATTAAGCTATTTTTTTTCTCTGTCAAGATGTGCTCCATTCTATCCTCTTTCACTGCTCTAACAAATGTTTACTATATTACAAAATTATTTATTTGATAAACAAAACTACCTTATACAAAATATTGGATAAAAAACTCGCTTCCATTTAATTATCTACAAAAGCCCTATGTGGATATAAGTCCTAATCAGCTATGGAAAATTTTACATGGATATAATTCCTAATCATCTATGAAAAATTTTACATTAACAAAAAATTTTAATTTTGAAGGGACTGAAGGTGAGAATGCATACCAATTTTTTACACAGAGAGGAAATTAAAATATTTCCAAAACTCGAGAATAGAATTTTCGATGCTTACGCTAATGAGATTTTTCTATTGATTAATAAAATTACACAATGACAAAGAGAATAGAAAGGAAAATGCTAAAAATATAAACTCAAAAACTATCTACTTATAGTGATATGTAAACAAATCCAACCACTAATTTTGTTGGCACGTGGATTTAAAAGGGCATGTGTATGACTTTACATTGCTTTTCATTAAGTGGATGATTAATGGCTGACAATAGTTACATGCTCCAAAAGGTATACATATTTTGAATGGCGCATGTACTTTTAAATGGAAAATTTTGCATAGCTCGAATTAATGGCTAATTAATGTTGAGGAAAGCGCAACATTAATTAGCATTTTCCTTACAAAATGGTTATCATTAATACTGTAAATAATTGTAAATCTTTGTAATAAATGTCACACGCAAATTGCATATTTAATATTTAACTGTCAATTATTAATAAATATTTATATATAAATTACCAAAATTATAAAAATTTACATCAATATATATTAAAAATAATGAAATTTATATAGAATAATTGGTATAAATAAACATTGTTTTGTATTTTTAAAGGGTAGTATTGACAAATTACCGTTACCCAAAAATTGTTTGACAAGTGAGTTATCACACTTAGTTGTGTGAATCAAGACTTGCACTTAGTGGTGCGAATCAAGAATAGAACCTAGAAGTGCAAGTCAAGAGATATGTAAGTTGAGGCTGCACTTAGTTGTGTGATCAATCACACTTGTAAGCGTGATCACTCGCACTTATACACTACTTACAAAATTTATAAATGACAATTCCAGATTTTTTAACTATGCTTAGTATATATGAATAAATTAATTATATAAATGTATATAAATTTTTACTGTCACCTTTTAAACATGCGAGTCACACGTGTTAGTTCTATAAAATATTTGAAAGTATGTTACGTCTAAAATCATGAAAAATGTTTAAACAACCGTCAAATTTAACACCATTCAAGGAAGTTCAGGGAAGGGATTTTCAATGTCAATGTTTATTAATTTGAATAAGGTATGCATGAATAGTCATATATGTATGATGATATTAAGATTGATATGTGGCATAAATGACAACAATAACTTACGCACTATCTTGAAGTTAGCGATTTTTTGGCATATGTAAGTTAGTAGCCGCTTGGCTTATGTAAGTTTGCAACTGCTTGGGTTATGTAAGTTAGTAACCACTTGGGTTATATAAGGTAACAACCGCTAGGCTTATGTAAGTGGGTGGCCGTCAGGATTATGTGGTAAAAATGGAATCTAATAATACCATTATTGGAATTCAGTAATAGCAAAATTGGAGTCCACTAATAGGGAAATTGGAATCCAATATTAATGAAATTGGAATCCAATAATAGAGAAATTGGAACTCGAATAAGTTTGATAATGACAATATTGAAAACTGATGGAATCCAGTATAGCCAAAAATGGAATCCAATATACGTAAAAAAGGAGATGGATTTCTTCCAATACTTGAAATACTAGAGTCTCAATTCATTGGAATATGTCCCAATTTACTGAAATAAGTCTTATATGTATTTATTCAATATTGACTTAATTAGGCCTTTCATAACATAAAAATCATCAGAATCCTATATAAACAAGTCAAAAGTCAACCATACCTCATTTAGGGTCCCAAAATGTATATTCTCCTCGTCTTAAATAAAGCACAAAAGGCACTTATTGATCCTTAAAAAATGAAGTAATTAATGAAATTCCATTAGGGAAACACCCTCTAAAGATTTGAAGTCTCTTAGTATGTATAAGAGTCTCAATATTCTCTCCACAAGAAAGCAAAGTGACCCTTCCCAAGTATTTGAGAAAGTGTGAAACTTAAGAAAAAGGCATTACCAAAGCATGGTTGTAAAATTATGATTGCATTACCATAGATATCACACACTGGGAGAATGAAGTGCGGTTTGAGACCTCTTCAGAGTAGTGGTGACATTAACAGTGCACAACGGTTCCCAAAAGCCACATTATTTTACAGGAAATCTATCTTACACTAAGAGGGTTTGAGGGTTTAAGTGGAGTTACAAAGACATTTCGAAGGAGAGTGAAGAAGACAGGTAGAAGAGTGAAGGAGAGTGAAGAGGGATTCTGGTTCTTACTCAAATACTTGGGGTATTATGAATGTTTGAGATAAAAAATCACATCCTTGTACCACTTAGAACTCATTAGTCTCTCAAATACATCTATCCTTCCTTCTCCTACCTCATTTACCTCAACAGTTTGCAAGTTGCTCTCAGCCATAAGCTTAGCCAAGCCCAAACCTCTCACCAACTTCATGGTTTGGATATCCATGTCATAACCCTGCAACTTTTTCACCCATCTACATCTTTTGCTTGAGACTTCCATCTCTAATAAGATGTTTTTCACCATGGTGTGGGGAACATAAGAAACAATCTTAGAACTCAAAATGTAAGGCCTAAAACCTTTGTTACTTTTACCAAGGCAAATGCTTATTTCTCCATAATAGTGTATTTTAGCTCATCTCCCTGAAATGCCTTACTGAAAAAGGAAATTGGCCTCTCATCCCCTTCATCATCTTTCTGCAATAAGACAGATGCAATAGTGTTCTCTAAAGAAAATAAAATAGTTGAAAGGCTTTTTAGAATTTGGAGCTACTAGAATAGGTGCATGATTTAATGCCTCTTTAATCCCATTAAAATCTTGAATGGCATCCTCCTCCCACATGATGACCTGGTCCCTTTTTAACATGGAAGTAATTGGAATGGTCAACTTAACAAAGTTTGATATAAATCTTCTGATGAAGTTTATCTACCCAAAGAAGGACTAAATTCCTTTCGTGGTTCTTAGGATTTGAACCTTGTTGATGGCCTATACCCTTTCTGGATCAATCATCGCCCCCTCTTGTGACACAATGTGACCAAGAAACTTTTCCTTCTGCACTCCAAAATGGAATTTCTTTGGATTGAGTGAAATGCCGTATTCTCTACATCTTATCAACATCTTTTCATAGAACAAAAAGTGATCAATTCTCTTTCTGAAGAACACAGTTACATCATCTTGGTAGACAACAATAAAATCATTGATGTAACCAAAAAAAGCAACATCCATTGCTCTTTGAAAATTTTCTCCAACATTCATCAGTCCAAAGGGCATCCTGACACATACATATGTTCCCCAAGGGGTGGTAAAGGTTGTTTTAATCATTTCTGATTCCTTCACCACAACTTGGTTATAACTAGAGAAACCATACAGGGTAGAAAGAAGCTCATAACCAGTCACTAGCTGCAACATGTTTTCCATGTTTGGTAAACGATAATTATCCTTCATTGAAGCTCTATTCAGATTTCTAAAATTGACACATAACATTATGTCACTATTCTTCTTTCTGACTGGTACTAGGTTTGCAACCCAAGAATAATACCTTATGGGCTGAATAATCCCTCCATCCCTTAGTTTCTTCAGTTCCTCTTGCATCTTAAGAGATAGGAGTGGATTGATTGGCCTCTGTTTTTGCCTAAATGGTTTTGCATTAGATTACAAGGGTATATCATGTTGAAACAAATCCTCTCTGTATGCCTTCAACTCAAAATAAGTCTAAGCCATACAATCTTGATACCTTTTCAGCAATTAGATGTAGGACTTCTTATCCTCCTTGCTGAGATTGTTGCCTAACTAAATCTTGCTTTGTTCCTCCTTTGTGCCAAGGTCATGCTCCTCAATATCCCTTGAGTCTATGATGCATTTGTTAATAATGCTATCAACATTATCAAAATTGGACTCAAGAGCAACTAGCCCTCTGGGAATGGTATTAGTCTTTAGTTGGATGATGCCTTTACCAAAAAAGGTTTCTTTACCCTCTTCTAGGCACACCATTGGCTCCCAATCAATATTTTGATCAGAAAACTCTCCTTTATTCTGTAGAAATATTCTAACCTAAACATCATCATCAAAAACCTGCCAATACTTAATATTGTTAGGTACAGATGGCCTTGTTAACACCTCAACATCATATTCGCAATATGGGGGCATTGCACAATTATCAAAACAAGATCCTAACACTACAATTTTGTCTTATAAATCATTGAAATTCTTATCATGATCCACAATGTTAAATGAAATCCCAAACTGCATGCTTGTATTGTTTCATTTGCTGATTTTTTGTGGCATACAATTTTTTGACTTGCTTTATAATTAATTCCGAATCTCCCTTCACAATGATGTCTTTAACACAATATTTCCAAGAAATCCTCAGATCTAACAATAGTGTCTCATACTCAATAATGGTATTAGTGCACCCAAAGTTGTGTTTTAAAGAAAAGACAAACTTTTCCTAGCATTGGAGAGATCAGAACAACACCAACACCATTTCCAAACTTGGAACAAGCTCCATCAAAAAAGATAAATTCCATGGAGATCCTGCATGTTCAAGACAACTTGCATTCTTCAATCTTGTGCTCTTTTCCATTAAAAAATCCTACAAAGTTATCAGCATCAACACTTGTGTACAATACTTCGTAGGATGTATTGTTGGGATCTTAAATAAGGTGTAACATTTTCTTTTCTCCATACAACATAGACAAGGTTACCCTAAATTGGGATAATAGCATAGGACATGTCCATTTGAACACTCCCACCAACACTTTCAGCCCATTTTCTAGATAACAAACATACCCCACTTGGGTGAGAAATCAACAAGAACAAAATTAAGCATCAGGTTTTTACCTAGGTAAGCTGCAAGCTACACCACTAAATCTTTGACACATCCCACCACTGGTACTTATTTGGAGTCCATAGAAGTACACTTCGCACATACTGTTGTTACTTTAATGTTCCAACTCATTTACGAACTTCTAGAGGCATAACATTGTATGATGCCCCTGAGTTAAACATATAGTTGTGTACCAATTTTTATTTAATAATCAGAGTGGTGAAGAATAGATCCACATTTAGCTAAGACTCCACCAAGGATGTCCCCAAATAAACCTCAGGTGGTTCACCCAGTTCCTCCAACACTGGTGGTGTTTCTAACTCTTGAATGACTAGTGGAGTCTCCACCAACATTTATATTTCTACCCAAGGTATTCGTTTCCTCTTTTAGCCCCAACTACTTAAAAGTCATATTTTTTGTGCTTAGGAATCCTAAGCAACTCAACAATTGGAACTTAAATCTTGATCTGACTCAAGAATTGGGCAATATCATAAGGGATAAAACTTTGGAAAGGTAGCATTGGAAGGAAGGTTAACACAATCATTATATGGAATAGTATTTTTGATATCTTGGGCATGAGGCAGGGTATGAGTTTTGTTTGGGATAACAAGGCCCTTGGTAGATGCATATTTCTTAGGAGCCTCTTTAGGAAAATTTAAAAGCAATGGAGTTTTTGGCTTAGCCTGAGGCCTTTTCCCTTTGACAACCCTACTTCTTGTGTTGCGTTCCTTTTCTTGAGCCACAAAAGCATTCATCAACAACTGCTTGTCCTCCTCTGATGGGATTCCTCCATCATACTTCTTTATCATTAAAACTCTCAAATATTCAAATTCATTATTGGGCAATTCAAAAGCTTGTACAGTATCTACTTCTAAAATATGAGAGGGAGGAAGAATAGGTACCCGGTGGATGCAATCCCAAAAATCAGTAGTAGTTCTAGCACTTATTACCTCAGTTGAAGTTGCCCCTTGTTGTGAGCTTGTGGAGCAACCCATCATGCAAACATCATCATCATTATCATCATCATATTTTTCTTCTTCCTACTGATCTTCCTCACATGGAGCATGGGGCATGAAACATTTGTCACACCAATCAATGACATTTGTCTCCTCCACAACAACAACTCTGGTAGCCAAAGGATCAGGTACCATTCTATTTTCCCTGGCCTGGGACTACCTATTTCCAAATCCAATAGGTCCCTTGCCTCTATCATCATATATTTGGTGATTTGTAAACCTGTCTTGGCCCTGTTGCTTGTGTTGACCTTGTGAACTCTGCCCAATCCCTTTTTCTTCCCAGGCTAATTTGTATGATATTTCTTTGACAACCCCTACCAAAGTTTTCACAACTTCCTCCAAATCAGCAGCCTTACTTGTTTGAGGATTTTCGGGTTAATTAGTTTTACACCCTCCCTTTTTGGAGGCTTTCCAATTTCCTTGATGTTATTCTCTATTTGCAAAGCCATGGTGAAGGCCTGCCTCAAATTAGTAGGTTTTTTTGTCCCTCAAGTAGTAAGCAGCATTTTTATCAAATGCATCTGAATATTTGATCAAACATGATTCATCACATGGCCTTAAGCTAACAGGAAATCTCCTCAAGGTCTTGTTAAACCTTGTGTTGAAATCATGTACTAACTCATTAGGATTCTTCTTGATGTTTTAAAATTCTGATAGAAGAAACCTAGGGTCATTTCTATCACCATACTACAATCTAAATGCATTGTTCATCTCTATCCAAGAATCAATGGAATTATCTGAAAAGCTTTATACCAGTCCCTTGCATCCTCTTCCAAAGTATGGATAAACAATTTGATATATAAATCTTCATGTTCAATCTCAAAGTCTTCCATCATATTGATAAAAAGCTTTAGATGTTGATCACTAGTTATAGTGTTGTTTCCTTGGAACTTGGGTAATCTATTTCTTACATCCTAGGGAACTGCATTTGGGTAACCAACCATCCCTGTAAAATTTATAGGACCAAAGGTGTTTACAACAAATGGAGGTCTAGGTGGGGGCAGGGCCATGTTTTTTTGAGGAGGTGACCCTAGAGGGGAGACAAATTGATAAGGGGTAGAGGGCCTTTGAAACACAGGAGTATAACTTTCAAAATGGATATCCCCTAAAGGCCTTGTTTCTTGGAAATCCCTATCAACTTCTGAAAAGACAGGGGCAGAATGAGAAGAAATTTTTTCAAAATCAAATGAAGGCCCCTCTCCAGTTGGAGAATTCAATTCCACAAAGAGGCTACCTGATTCAGAAGCACTTGAATGGCAGTATTCAATGATAGGTCGATCACTTTCATCAATGGAGATCCCTTTTCTTGTCTGTTGATCTCCAATAACTCTCTAATATTTTCTTCCTTCTGAATTTGTTTTTCCTAGCTCTGGAAATAGTTTCCTAGCAGGATCCCTAGCAAAGAAAGACCTTCTTCCTTCTAGATTTGCAACAGTTAGTAACAAATCTTACTTGACAGAGGTTAAGACACTAGTATTCATTAAGAATCAGATCAACAGGGAGTCGCCACTAAGGATTTCCACCTTATTTGTGAAAATGCACTAAAATATGATTTGTTAAATGTCTGTCAACACTAGAAACTAGAAATGGAAAGATTCTAACTTTTCTTTACCTAGATTTATCAACGAAAGCAAGTGCACTAGGTGTGGAAACTGAAAGAATTGCACACAACACTTGGAGCATATAAGAAGTGTTTTACCAGGGTCTGAATATGAACTGTAACCACTATGTCCCTGGTAACAGTGCCAGTAAGGTGTTGGTACCCAAATTGATTCTCCCTTAGAAGCTGAGCAGCATCACAGGTTTGGCAGGAAGCTTAGAGGCAAGCAAAGCATGTAATGTGTCGTTTTGTAGCCGGGGATGAAATGCAGCTTGCTCTTTGTCACTCAGATGTGGAGAAATGGGTAGCACCCGCAAGAGGATTTGACATATCCTCACTACTTTATGGTTGTTCCTTTCAACTAGGGTGAGAGGACCCTTTTGTAGCCTACATTTTATGGAGGAAATGGAGATGTCCTTCCTTGTGAAGTATTAAGAAGACCTTGAAGAAAATATGATCAATGCAACAAAACCTAACTCTCACGAGTTGTCACTCTAGATAATGGAGATATTTTCTAGGCAAGGTTCAGGCCACTAAAGATAATGAAAACCTGATTGTTTCTGCATGTTTTGGTAATAAAAATTATGCATTTGTATACATACATGACAAACAGGGGTAGTATGGGTATGATTAATTGTTTTTGAATGAATTTTGGTGGGAGGTGAAGCAGGATAAAGTTGATTATACCAAATCTTTGAGAACTTTTACAAAAATGGAAAGCTTGAACAACATAATGCTTTCAGAGTAGCTAGGGTGTTCCTTTAACCAGAATATGTGCTCCAATGGAGGCCCAGATCAGCACTTTTCACACAAACTTCAAGGATCCAAAATGAAGGCTCAAATTGGAAAACTTAACTAAACATTATCAATCTCTATTTCATCACGCCTAAGATACCCTCAAAGGCTAACAAACAATCTTATAGTCATGCTAGGAGTCACAGTGATTTTAAATTTGTTTATTTCACTATCAAATGAAAGCTCTTCTGATAAATGAAATTGAAAATGCCACCAAACTATCACAAGGATAAGATCTTGTGTGATTCACACAGATTTCAATGTAAGAATGCAACAGGAACAAGAAAAACTACTTGCAGACATTCAAAAATGAAGCAAACACAAATTTTTCCCAAGAATAACATAGATTAACTCAAGTTTGGTTAAATTTATCAGCAGGGGAAAGTTTCTCGAACAATCTCAGAGCTTTTCAATGGTTGTACACTCGCAACCACCTTGACATGATCAAATTTAACACAAAGGAGATAAACAGGCTTCTTCATATAGTTTCTCAGAAAGACGGGCTCTATCAAGCTTTTCTCTTAGGAAATCAGTTTATGACTCCTAACACTTCTACGTTCACAAACTCCCAACCCTTTTCACGGAAAAATCATGCCTATTTATATCATTTTACAACAGAGCCTTTTCCCCCCAAAACCAAAGACATTGAGTGTACCAGTGCTCGCCATGATCTCGATCGTGATTCCTAGAATCAGATCTGTAAAAAATTTCAGGTCTCAGGGGGAAAATCTCTTTGAACATCTCCCTCATCCAACTCCTTCCTCTGGTAGATCACTTTTCCCTTTACTTGTCAACCACTTCCACCCCTATTTTGTCCAATCTGGTTCTTTGCGTGCTCGGGAAGAAGAAATGGAAGATCAGATTGAGCCCAAAGGTCAGGTCTCATCTTAATGGTAAAATATGTCCCCAAATTTTTCTCACCAAACCCCGATATCAACAGGTCTTTCGCGTGCCAAGGAAAGAAAAATCGGGTCAAATCCGATAGTCAGATTGCATATTAATGGTGAGAGACATTTACAGACCTTCCCCACCAAACCAAGGATATGAGATTAATGTTCCTCTTCATTTGGCATGCAGGAGACTCCAAGAAATGATAAAAAATCATAAGAATACGCATCCCAAGGAGCTCTGGAGTGAAAATGGTGGAAAAATTAGATATAGAGGCACAACTACCTTTGATTTCTATTTTGAATTTGGACCGTCCACGTGGGAGATCCATTTTAGAGCGGGCCTCCAAGTTCCTTTTTTCCTTTTACAACTTTTGGAAAAATGTAAAATTTTCACATTTTGCTCTGCACCTCCTCCCTTGAGAAATGAGCCTGACACGTGTCCTAAGGTGGGTCCCAAAGGAACCGCGGCCAAATTCTACTATTTCACCTCTTTTTTGGAAAAGGGAAAATTTTTCCAAATTTTCCCCGCAGCTCCGTCCTTCTGCTTCTAGTCTTTGATGTGGGTCCCAGTGGAACCACACTTCCCTTTTTAATTTTAACTCCCTTCTCCACAAAAGGAAAATTTTCCAAATTTCTCCCGGAAGTCCGCACCTCCACCATTGATCGGGGCAAATTTTGACTATTCACTGTCGGGTCTGAGGCCCATTTTGATGTTTTAATCCTTTTAGTAACAAGAGGCAAAAAATCTAAGTTGCCTCCGATGGTCCGCTTCCTCACCCCTTTGACTTTTCAAACTGACCACGCGTCACTTTAATGGCACATCTTGAGATGGTCCCCAAAAGTTGAGATCTTGAGATGGTCCCAAAAAGTTGAGATCTTGAATGAGTGCAAGCTCACCATGTGTCTTGACCCGGAAAAATTTGTTTAAAGGCTCAAAGCTTAGCGGAAGGCGCCATGTGTCAGGGTCTGAGGCAATCTCCTTTGGCCCTTGAAAAGTCCAAGAAAAATGTAAAGTGAGCGGAGGCCTCCAAGTGTCCTCCTGGCACTTCTTTAAAATAAAATTCAAGGGCCAGTCCTCAAACATGCGCGGTCCCTCCACATGTCCCAGGCCTCTCAAAACCTTTTGAAAAAAGACTAAGTATGGGAAGCCCTGGCGGAAGCCTCCACATGTCTTCATGGCACAATTTAAAAATGGTGCCCAAGAGTGGAGACCTTGAATGAGCGTGGGCTCACCACGTGTCCTTGTTCCACCAAACTGTACCAAAACATAAAAATTACCTCTAAGTCTAGGAAAAGTAGCCATGGAAACCTCCACGTGTCCTCCGGCGCAACTCCAAAGCCAAACCAAAAAGCAAATCTTCAAATGAGCTTCATTCAAATCCACGCGGGACCAGGTTTTTGGGTCAAGGTGATCCATAGAACTTTTTAAAGTAGCCAAAAATGAGCCACATCCAACCAAAAGAGGCCACGTTTCCTGTTGATGCAATTAGATGTAAATTTGACGAAAAGCACCGTCAAACCATAAAATGTAGAAAAATGACCATTTGAGCCCGGAGATGAAATTTTTTCTAAGGAAAGAGAATTTAGAAATGTTACAAGGCTCAAATACATTCCTCCAAGCTACATCCATTCATTTTTCTTCAAGTATTTAGGGAAAAAATGACAAGGACAAAAAAATCCGACCTATGGAAAATCAAAGAACAGGAGAGCCCAAGTTTTTAGCCCGGAACAGAGAATGGGGGACCCTAATTACAGACCCTTTCAAGATAAACAAAAAACAAGGAAACAACTATGGATCCATACATGATCTTTCAGCCCAGGAAGGATTGGTTATGGCAACAAAAGGAAGGTAGAGACTCAAGCTTTCAGGCACAACAAGGGGGATAAAATGTGGTAGAGGTCGTAAATTGATAGATTTTTAATGGCAAAATGGGTGAGACTATTTTGAGCACCAACATCGGCTCTAACTCAGGGATGGGCACTCCCTGCGAGTGCCACAAGAAAAAAGGTAGACCAAGTGCCAAAAATATCCATTGGGAAAAGGAGTCAGCTTGCAGAGCACAAAACCAAAACCATCCCCCAAAAATGAATAGAGAAACCAACAAAAACAGGCCACTGAGGGCCAAAAACGAATAAGAACATTAAAGACAAAACAAACCAACAAACTATACAGTGTACAAATGATGTTCACCTTGATTCTAGGGAATCAATCCAAGAAATGCTTCAGATGCCTACCATTAATAGGTAGTTCGAGCAATTCTCCATCCAATTCCTTCAAGAAGAAGGTATGTTCACCAATTCTAATATCAATGGAGTAAGGGCCCATCCACAGTGCATCAAATTTTCCATGCTTGCCCTTATCTTCATGCCTGTTATCCCATAACAACACGAGATCTCCAACATTGAAAGCTCTTGGGGTGACCTTCTTGTCAAACAACTTCTTCAACTTCTCTCTGAACTTTACATGCCTTTGGTGGGATGCCCTCCTTTCTTCATCAAGTTCAACAATCTGGTTAATGTGGGCATCATATGGACTTACTTCTTGATCTTCCAGTTGTTGCATGAATTGATATGAGGATAATTGCATATGCAGGGGCAGCAGGGCGTGAGTTCCATACACCAACTCAAATGGACTCTTTCTAGTGGCTCTTTTAATAGTAATTCGGTCTGCCCAGACAACAAACTTCAACTGCTCACCCCATTTTCTCTTGTTCAGCTCCAAGGTTCTTCTAATAATCTTCAGCAAATTTTTATTACTGGACTCAGCTTGTCCATTTCCTTGGGGATTGTAATTAGAATCATATGTCAAATTGATCCCATATTCTCTACACATTTCCACCAAGGGTTTAGCTCTGAAGCTCATGGCATTATCAGCAACAATTTTGACTGGCACCCCAAACCTGCAGATGATATGGTTCAACATGAAGTCCATGACAATTTGGTGTGTTTCTCTTTTGGTGGGGATTGCCTCCACCCACTTGGTGAAGTAATTAGTGGCTACAAGAATCCACTTATGGCCAGCACTTGAAGGGTCTAAAATCTCACCATGAAATCCATTCCCCGTTGCTTGAATGGAGCTTTAATTGATATAGGCTACAAAGGAAGGGATCCTGAAGCTTTCAGTCTTCCAGAGAAGTGCTGGACAACTCTCACATCTTCTAACCAAAAGACATTCATCCTTGAAGAGAGTTGGCCACCAATAACCATCCCTCAGGATCTTGTGTGTTGTGACCCTTCCAGCAAAATCCCCCCACAAACTCCTCCATGGAGATCAACAATTATCTTGGGGGCTTCATCTTCAGTAATGCACCTTAAGAGGACTCCCTTAGGGTTCTTCCAAGCTAACCCATAATCAGTAATGACATATTTCTGGGAAGCCAACTTAAGGGCCCTTTTCTGGTTCTTACTCAAATACTCAGGGTAGTATAAATGTCTGAGATAAAAAATCACATCCTTGTACCACTCAGAACTCATTAGTTTCTCAAAGACATCTACCCTTCCTTCTCCTACCTCATTCACCTCAAATAGTTTGCAAGTTTCTCTTAGCCATAAGCTTAGCTAAGTCAAACCTCTCACCAACTTTGTGGTTTGGATATCCATGTCATATTCTTGCAACTTGTTCACCCATCTACATCTTTTGCTTGAGACTTCCATCTCTGATAAGATGTCTTTCACCATGGTGTGGGGAACATAAGCAACAATCTTAGAACTCAAAATGTAAGGCCTGAAAACCTTTGTTGCTTTTACCAAGGAAATTTTTTTTTCTCCATAATAGTGTATTCCAGCTCATCCCCCACAATGCCTTACTGAACTCCAAGGAAATTGGCCTCTCAGAATCTTCAGTCATCCTTTTTACATAAGGACTCAAATGCAATAGTGTTCTCTGAAGTGAAAGAGAATAGTTGAAAGGGCTTCTTATAATCTGGAGCTGTTAGAACATGTGCATGCTTTAGTGCCTCCTTAATCCCATTGAAAGCTTGAATGGCATCCTCCTCCCACTTGATGACTCATGGTCCCTTCTTTAACATGGAAAATTGGAATGGTCAACTCAAAAAAGTTTGATATAAATCTTTTGATGAAGTTTATTTTTTCAAAGAAGGACTGAATTCCTTTCTTGGTTCTTGGGATTGGAACCTTGCTCATGGCCTCTACCCTTTCTGGATCAATCAACACCCCCTCTTGTGACAAAATGTGACCAAGAAACTTTTCCTTTTGCACTCCAAAATTACATTTCTTTTGATTGAGTGAAATGCCATATTCTCTGCATCTTATCATCATCTTTTCCTTGTGCAAAAGTGATCCTCAAGCTTTCTAGAGAACATAGTTACATCATCTTGGTAGAAAACAATAAAATCATTGATGTAACCAAAAAAATCAACATCCATTTCTCTTTGAAAATTTTCTCCAGCATTCATCAGTCCAAAGGGCATCCTTACATACACATATTTTCCCTAATGGGAGGTAAAGGCTATTTTAATCCTTTCTGATTCCTTCACCACAACTTGGTTATAACTAGAGAAACCATCCAGGGTAGAATTTCATCTTCAGTAAGTCACTAGCTACAACATGTTTTCCATGTTTGATAATGGATATTATCCTTCATTAATCAGCTCTATTCATATTTCTGGAAATCCACACACAACTTAATGTCACCATTCTTCTTTCTAACTCGGTACTAGGTTTGCAACCCAGAATAATACCTTCATGGACTGAATAATCACCTCCATCCCTCAGTTTCTTTAGTTTCTGCATATTAAGAGATAAGAGTGGATTGATTGGCCTTGTTTCTTCCTGAATGGTTTTTCATTGGATTCCTCAATATCATGTTGAAAAGATCCTCTCTATATGCCTTCATCTCAGAATAAGTCCAAGCCATGCAATCTTGATACCTTTTCAGCAATTAGATGTAGGATTGCTTATCCTCCTTGTGAGATTATTCTAACCAAACTTGGTTCACTCCTATTGTGCCAACATGCTCCTCAATTCCTTTGAGACTTCTATGATATCTAGTTATCTTCTAATTTCAACATTATCAATGCATTGGACTCAAGATTCAACCAACCCTAGGCAATGGTATTAGTGAAACTCTAAAGTGATGGATAATAGAGGCCTGACCAAAAAAGGTTTCATGTATGCTTGCTACGCACACCATTGGGAATCAATATTTTCCACAATCTGGAAACTCTCCATAGAAATATTTGACCTGAAATCATCATCAACCCCCTGACACTAATGCCTTAATATTGTCAGGTATAAGATGGCCTTGTCAACACCTCAACATCATCTTTCTGCAATATGGGGACACTACATAATGTATTCAAAGCAAGATCCTAACACCTTAAAAGGGATTCTACCAAATCATTGAACTTCACTAGAATCATGATGCACAAGGAAAATATGTTATAATGCCTCAAACATCCAAATTAAATCCCAAACTTGAATGCTTGCATCCTCATTCGCCACTTGATTAGTGGCTTTACATTGGAAGTGAATTGAATTGTCAACTTAATTCAAAGTTTGATGACAAATCTTCTAATGAAGAAATATCATGACCTAAAGAAGGAACTTACCAAATTCCACTTTCTTGGTCTTGAAGGAAAAGACAAACTCTTGCTGATGGCCTCTACACCATTTCCAAACTTGGATCATTAAATAATAAGGTACCACGAAGAGCCCCCTCTTGTGACAAAATGTGACCAACAACTTTTACTTTCTACACTCCAAAATGGAACTTCTTTGGATTGAGTGAAATGCCATATTCTCTGCATCTTATCAACATTTTTTCCAAGTGCAACAAGTGATCACTTCTCTTTCTGGAGAACACAGTTACATCATCTTGGTAGACAACAATAAAATCATTGATGTAACCAGCAAAAGCAACATCCATTGCTCTTTGAATATTTTCTCCAGCATTCATCAGTCCAAAGGGCATCCTGACATATACATATGTTCCCCAAGGGGTGGTAAAGGTTGTTTTAATCCTTTCTGATTCCTTCACCACAACTTGGTTATAACCAGAGAAACCATCCAGGGTAGAAAGTAGCTTAGAACCAGTCACTAGCTGCAACATGTTTTCCATGTTTGGTAAAGGATAATTATCCTTCATTGATGCTCTGTTCATATTTCTGAAATCCACACACAGCCTGATGTCACCATTCTTCTTTCTGACTGGTACTAGGTTTGCAACCCAAGAAGAATACCTTGTAGGCTGAATAATCCCTCCATCCCTCAGTTTCTTCAGTTCCTCTTGCATCTTAAGAGATAGGAGTGGATTGATTGGCCTTTGTTTCTACCTGAATGGTTTTGCATTGGATTCGAAGGGAATCTCATGTTGAAACAGATCCTCTCTGTATGCCTTCAGCTCAAAATAAGTCCAAGCCATGCAATCTTGATGACTTTTCAGCAATTGGATGTAGGACTGCTTCTCCTCCTTGCTGAGATTGCTACCTAACCAAATCTTCCTTGGTTTCTCCTTTGTGCCAAGGTCATGCTCCTCAATATCCCTTGAGGATTCCATGCATTTTTTAACAATGTGATCAACATTATCAAAATTGGATTCAAGAGCAACCAGCCCTCTGGGAATGGTATTAGTCTTTAGTTGGATGATGCCTTTGCCAAACAAGATTTCTTTACCCTCTGCTACGCACACCATTGGCTCCCAATCAATATTTTGATTTAAAAACTCTCCTTAATTCTGTAGAAATATTCTGACCTGAGCATCATCATCAAAAACTTGCCAATGCTTAATATTGTTAGGTACAGATGGCCTTGTTAACACCTCAACATCATATTCACAATATGGGGACACTGCACAATTATCAAACTGAGATCCTAATACTCTAAGTTTGTCTACCAAATCATTGAACTTCCTATCATGATGCATAATGTTGAATGAAACAAACATCTCAATGAAATCCCAAACTGCATGCTTGTATTGTTTCATTCCCTGATTTTTTGTGGCATACAATTTTCTGAATTGCTTTACAATTAATTCTGAATCTACCTTGAAAATGATGTCTTTAACACCATATTTCCAAGAAATCCTCAGACCTAACAACAGTGCCTCATACTCAGCAATGTTATTAGTGCACTCAAAGTTGTGTTTGAAGGAAAAGACAAACTCTTCCTGGCCTAGAGAGATCAGAACAACACCAACACCATTTCTAAACTTGGAGCAAGCTCCATCAAACAATAAAGTCCATGGAGAGCCTACCTATTCAAGACACTTGCATTCTTCAATCTTGTGCTCTTTTCCATCAGCAAATCCTACAAAGTTATCAACATCAACACTTGTGTACAATACTTCATAAGATGCATTGTTAGGATCTTCAATAAGGTGTAACATCTTCTTTTCCCCATAAAACTTGACAAGGCTTCCCTCAATTGGGATGGTGGAATAGGACATATCCATTTGAACACTCCCACCAACACTTGCAACCCATTTTCTAGATAACAACATACCCTACTTGGCTGGGCAATCAACAATAACTACATCAAGCTTCAAATTCCTTCTTGGATAGGCAGAAATTTGTACCACTAGACCCTTCACACATCCCACCACTCGCACCTCTCTGGAATCCATGGTAGTGCACTTCCCATATGCGGTTGTTACTTTGATATTCAGTTCATTCATAACTTCCAGAGGCATAACATTGCATGATGCCCCTGAATCAAACATATAGTTGTGCAACAATCTATCCTTAATGATAAGAGTGGTGAAGAATGGATCCACGTTCAGCTGAGAATCTACCAAGGATGTTCCCAAATAAACCTCAGGTGGTTCATTTAGCTCTTCTGATGCTGGTGGTGCTTTTAGTTCTTCAAGAACTGGTGGAGTCTCCACAATTTTTATGTTTCTACCTAGGGAGGTCTTCTCCTCTTTCAATCTAAAATACTCCAATTCCCTTTTCTTATGCTCAAGGATCCTAAAAAACTCAACAATTAGAATTGAGATATTGATCCAACTCAAGACTTAGGCAATATCATAAGGGACATACTTTTTCAAGGCGTCATTAGAAGGAAGGTTGATAGACTCATTAGCTGACACAAGATTTTTGACAGCTTAGGCATGAGGCAGGGTATGAGTTTTTTTTAGGACAGCAAGGCCCTTGGCAGATGCATCTTTCTTAGGAGCCTCTTTAGGAACATTTTGAAAGAAATGGAGTTTTTGGCTTGGCCTGAGGCCCTGTACCTTTGACAACCCTACTTCTTGTGTTGTGTTCCTTTTCTTGAGCCACAAAAACATTCATCAATAACTGCCTATCCTCCTTAGATGGGATGCCTCCATCATACTTATTTATCATTAAGGCCCTCAACTATTAAAATTCATTATTGGGAAATTCAAAAGCTTGTACAATATCTACTTCTAAAGTATGAGAGGGAGGAATAATACGTACCCGGTGGATGTAATCCCAAAAATCAGCAGCAGTTCTAGCACTTATTACCTCAGTTGAAGTTGTCACTTGTTGTGAGCTCATGGAGTAACCCGTTATGTAAACATCATCATCATTTTCATCATCTGCTTCTTCTTCTTCCTGGTGATCTTCCTCACATGGAGCATGGGGCATGAAACATTTGTCACATCAATCAATGAAAAATTTCTCCTCCACAACAACTCTGGCAGCCAAAGGATCAGGTACCATTCTATTTTCCCTAGCCTGGGACTACCTATTTCCAAATCCAACATGTCCCTTGCCTCTATCATCAGATCTTTGGTGATTTGTAAACATGTCTTGGCTATGTTACTTGTGTTGACCTTGTGAACTCTGCCCAATCCCTTTTTCTTCCCAGGTTAATTTGTATAGTATTTCTTTTACAGCCCCTACCAAAGTTTTCACAACTTCCTCCAAATCAGTAGCCTTACTTATTTGAGGCTTTTACGGGTTAATTAGTTTTACACCCTCCATTGTTAGAGGATTTCTAATTGCCTTGATGTTGTTCTCTATTTGTAGGACCATGGTGAATTCCTACCTAAAATTAGTAGGGTTTTTGTCCCTCAAGTAGTAAACAAACTTTTTATTAAATGCATCTGAATATTTGATCAAACATGATTCATCACGTGGCATTAAGCTAATAGGAAATCTCCTCAAGGTCTTGTTAAACCTTGTGTTGAAATCATGTACTGACTCATTAGGATTCTCCTTTATTTTTTCAAATTTTGATAGAAGAAACCTAGGTTCAGTTATATCACCATACTACAATCTAAATGCATTTTTCATCTCTGTCTAAGAATCAATGGAATTATCTTGAAAAGCTTTATACCAGTTCCTTTCATCCTCTTCCAGAGTATGGATAAATAGTTTGATGTATACATCTTCCTATTCAATCTCAAATTCTTCCATCATATTGATAAAAAGCTTTACATGTTGATCACTAGTTATAGTGTTGTTTCCTTGGAACTTGGGTAATCTGTTTCTTACATCCGAGGGAACTTCATTTGGGTAACCAGTCATCCTTGTAAAATTTATAGGACCAAAGGTGTTTACAACAAATGGAGGTCTAGGTGGGGGCAAGGCCATGTTTTTTTGAGGAGGTGACCTTAGAGGAGAGACAAATTGATAAGGGGTAGAGGGCCTTTAAAACACAAGAGTGTAATTTTCAAAATGGATATCCCCTAAAGGCCTTGTTTCTTAGAAATCCCTATCAACTTCTGAAAAGACAGGAGTAGAATGAGAAGCATACTTTTCAAAATCAAATGAAGGCCCCTCTCTAGTTAGAGAATTCAATTCCACAAAGAGGCCTCCTAATTCATAAGCACTTGAATGTCATTCTTCAATGATAGGTCAAACACTTTCATCAATGGAGATCGCTCTTCTTGTTTGCTGATCTCCAACAACTCTCCAGGATTTTCTTCCTTCTGACTTTACTTTTCCTAGCTCTAGAAATAGTGTCCTAACAAGATCCCTAACAAAGAAAAACCTTCTTCCTTCCAAGTTTACATTTATTTCCCTCCCCAAGTCCCGTGAACTCCCTCATGTGTGTTATTGGACCTTCAACTCATGTTTTTCTTTGTGAATTTACTTTCGCACTCCTCCTTGTATGTGCTCTCTTTTCTTCTTGGAATCCTTGCGTACACACCATTTCTTCCCATGCTTCCATGTATTCCTTTGATGGGCCTTCAAACATTTTCATATTTTTATGCCATTATAGATATGTATCCTTGTCCCCAGGCCCCATACATTTCCGTGCATGCTTATGAATTTCCTATGCATCCTTGCATCCTTTTACAATATTACTTATTTTCCCCCAGCTCCTGTGCATGTACCTCAGTCTTAAACCTCCACACTAATCATAGTGCAACATGTGTCCAAATCCAGTGATTTGGCAATTAAAGTACATATTGTAAGTGTGAATATCAAGGTGTCAGTTGTGATCAGAGTTTCATAGTGAATAAAAATGTGACACGTGGTAGAGACTCAGTTCCTGCAGTCAACCATCAAATTTCCATGACCAATTGACTGATGCCATGTGTTTGGCATGTTATTCAAGTACTACATATCTTTAGACAACCATATATTTTGACTCGTATATTCAAATCATGTGTGGTTGGTCTCATTAGAAAGCTCTTGATGTGGGATACACTATAGGATCATCTGAATTAGATTTTTATGGGATTTGGTAGGTGAAAATATGAAAACATGATTAAGGTGATTAATGTTAAGCTATAGGTAATTCAATCACTCAAATTTAATGAAACAAGATCTCTTTCCTTCTTCTATAAGCAACTTGACGTTGGGGAATGGATTGGACAGATCTCCATAATTTTTTACAATGAGTTAATGCATCTTATTAGTGGTTACAACCTTAAATATGATTTTTCCCTCTCTTTTTCCTCCTCCTTTCTCTCTCATTCTCAATATATTATAACATAATTCCCATTTATAAGGGGTGATCCTCTTGGAATGCAAGGTAATTTGTTCATTGAATTTTCTCATTGTTGTTTCAAATTAGTGAAATGGTAATAAAGAAAATAAATAAAGCCAAGAATAATAGGGTTTAAGGCTACCTCTAGATGAGATGATGATGGATACGGGCACAAAATATCCTCCTTGTAACGAGCTTTATTTCCTGCACAAAAAAAAGAAAATCAAGAAAAAAATTAGATTAGTAGATAGGATGGTGGGTTTCTTAGTAATTATGGTCATGAGAACTGAAAACTTCTTAGGATAGATGTCAACCCACTTTTAGATAAAATATGATAATGGATAAATTATAAGATGTAATAGAATCCAAACTAAAATAGAGAATCTAAAATGAACTAGATAAGATAATATTATAGAAAATATTAAACTACACCAAACCTAAGGGTGTCACTGGTGACCCAATAATGTGAGGCATAGTCAATGATGGCTAGGGTGGTATAGACCAAAAATAAATTTAGAAAAGGTAGATATGAAAGCACTAATCCAAATCTGATCTAAGACTAAGGTGATGTTAAAATGATGCAGAGATCCTGGATTTGAGTAAAATAGAAAGGATGCAAGAAAATTGATAAATCTGATTATAAAGGTGATAATTGTTGATCAAGTAACAATGAATGGGGTAGATTGATGGTGACTGGTTGTGATGTAATTGAAATATGAAGAAAAAGGTGTGTAGAATGGAAATATTTGGAGATCTAGGGGACTTTGGGATCAGAAATCAAATAGCTGACATAATAAATAACAAAAAATCAAGTAGAGGTGGATCGGGTCGATGATGACTGGGATGAGTTGAAGGAAAATAGGGAGGGATATATTTTTTGATGGATGAAAATAGATGAAATGACGATCTACAGAGAGAGATTGATGATGAATAATACAGGGATAGATCTCTAAGATGGTTGATGAAATTGCAAGGTTGATGCAAAAAAATGATAAGATGGTAATGGGAAATCTAAACATGAAAAATAATGATACAAAGTGAAGATATAACTTCAAATATTCAAAGGCGATATGTAAGATGTCCAAATTAGCTTCAAGGTGGTGATAACAACTTGCAATAAGAGCAAGAAACAAAACTAAGATCGCAAGAAAGCTCGAAGTCTCAAAAATTACATCCTAAAGAGAGGAGGGGTATGGTCATATATATAGGGTCGACAATGATTATGGAGGTCCATTGATTTTGGTGGTGTAAATGTGATTATATTTATGTAAAGAGCCCCTATGCGGTAATATTAGGGTTTCTAGTCATTAATATAAGTTAGGGGTGCTTTGGAAGGATAAAAAGTGGTTAGGAGATACAAAAGTATTAAATAAGGGTAGATGGGAACCTAGGGATATAAAAATAAGGATTATGGAGGATAAAAAGATGAGATGAGTATTTAGGGATAATTAATGGTGATTAAGGATTATTTAAATGGGATTAAGGATTAATTAGGGGAAATAAAATAAATGATGGGGTAAGATAGGAAACTGGGAAATTAAAATACATGGGATTTAGAAGGGAAAGGGGAAATTTGAATGGGAAGAGAGATATGTATGTGAGGAATGAAGATGAAGGGGAGATGAAATGGGATGAGGGACAAGGGATACCAAAAATTGGTGTCAACATTTTACCCTTTTGTTAAGTGTCTTGTGTTGGGCAAGCTATGAGACAAAAAAGAGAAGTGATAGAAGATGATGATGGTTGAGGTGATCCCCCTCAAACTAGGGATCTATGATATAGAGGGGAATCAATCATTCATTTTAAAGAGATATATGAAGGGATGAAGAGTGCAAATGATGATGAAATAAAAATCCCCAATTGGAGAAGGATAGAAACAAAATATGGAGGTGATTTTGGAATCACTTCGGTAAGGAACACATTATGATCTCAATGTAGATGAAAACAATGTCCTACAAACTTATGAGTTATAAAAAATCATGGAAATATGGAGGGAGTGTAATGGGAATCCACTCAAATAGATGTGTAAGCCACGGGACCAATGAATCAAAGGCATACATCAAAATTTTGTGCAAAAAAATGCAAGGATGGTCAAGAAAATGGCTTTGACAGAATGTTGGGTCAAAAGCTGATGCGATGTCCTTCATATATGAGGAATTAAAAATATGCATCTGGGTGGGACAAAGATAAAATATGGCCATAAAGGTGGGCTTAGGATGAAATAATTTTCCCCAAGAGGGACACAAATATGATGACATAACAGACTGTTGGATGTGATTAAGGATGCATAATGTGATTAGAGATATTGAGAGAAGTTTGACAAGAAAAAAAGGTGTGTTATGAACAAAACACAAATCAAAAGTGGAAGAAAAGATAATTTGGAATAGGGATTAGGTGAAAATAAATGGGGAATGAACATTTAGGGTTGGCTATATGGTGACTTAGTTAGGTCAGTTGTGACTGGGGTTGGGTGGATGGTGACTAGAGCTAGTCAACAGTGACCTAGGTCAGTGGCCTATATAAGCAGTTGGGGTAGTTGACTAAGATAATTTTCATTGTTTGAATGTTTCAATCAAGATCTCTAAGTGAAAGATAATTTGATATTTGTAGCGAGATTGAGCCCAGAGGAGTGGCGAGGAAGCACCAAAGGACTCAAAGGATGGTAAGTGCCTAAGCCCTAACTTAGTTGTTAAGTTATTTAATTGTTTTTTATTATTTTTTACTTTTTTCTAGGTTTTGAGATCATCATTAAGGGAATTCGGTGGCAACTGGACACAACCACTAATAACCGGAACCTAAGGGAGGTGACCCAAGCTAGGTAGTGTTGACATAGATTAGGTCAGTGTTGACTAGGAAAACATGGGAATTTTTTATTAGAGCAGTTGAAAATGATGATTTATGGATGTTTGGATGTTAATGATTACTTGTTCAATTGATTTTGTAGGCTAAGGATACATTATATCTCATAGATAGAGTTTCAAAGATGTATGATTGCATTAGAGGGGATGTGAATGATGCAGAGAGGGATCACTTGGAGGTGGTAGGATTGGGTGAATTCTGCCATTATTAGAGCATACATAAGGAGGTAGGAATGATGATTGCATTGATTGACAACTAGGATGTGAGGACTAGTACATTCTGGTTCAGGACAGGGGAGATGATAGTGATACTGGAGGATGTGTATCAAAGTTTGATGCTACTGATATAGGAGAGGTGATAGATCCCATCACAACTAAGAAAATATTAGGTGTAATGACATGGCTATTTGGATTTGATGCCCTGCAAATCAAATTAAAATCAAGGCATTTCATATAGAGGTATGATATGTGGCAAGGATACCTAGGATTAGGTTGATATGTTTGGCTATGATGGAAATCTCATGGTATATGCTACCATATTCTGGTAGAGTTGGGCTTGCATGGAAATTGATAGGGGTTTTAGCAAAAATTGTGGATTACATCATAGTGTTATCATTTGGTACATCATTTTTGGCTCAGATTTATCATGAGCCATGGATATATGGTATAGAGAGGATACCTGGATTTGATTTGGGATTTTTACTTCATTTCTGGGCTTATAAGCACATAAATATGATTAGGATACTAGGGCTTCCATGGGTGGATGGGGACCACATAGAGCTATCTATTGGATTCTTGAGATGGAGGGCCAACTAAGCCCACGAAGACAGAGGACAGAGAGGAGAGAATTAGTATGTGGAAAGGTTAGGGGGATTAGATGTAGAGAAATTTAGATGGAGGCCATACTGAGGGTTTCTCGCATGACCAGGCATGGACATCCAACTATTTGGTATGAGGAGGATCAGATGAGTATAGTGGCAGAGTGTGGAGATAGTGGAGGCAGTTTAGTTTCCACAAGTGATGAGGAAATTTTGGGTTATACAAATAGTGTCAAGGAATCCTATCAGATATAGAAGTGATGAGGCGGCGACATACTTACCTAGTCCTATGATGGTCAATCCATTGGAGGAAGTGGGGTAACCATGGGATAGTGATGATGATGTGGGTGTAGGGGCATGATTTTTGGAGTGGATAAAAACACATGGGAAGCCCAGGTATTAGAGTAGAGGGAAGAGCTAGGATTAGAGGAGGAGGAGGCAGTTCCAGAGGTTGAGGAGGAGGCACCTCTGGGAGGAGAGGAGGGTGGAGATGGAGGGGCTGCATTGGAGATATTACACTTATAGGTGGAGTTAGATGTCACTTACTAGGAGGATACATGATTATGCCTTGAGAGAGACTTGGTTGTATAATAGAGATACATGTATCATAGAAAGAGGGAGGCCTACAGAATATATTTGGAGATCTTGGACCTCTAGTTGTAGCATCAAGGAGTGAGGAACCCATGGCTTCACAAGGAGCCATACATATGGCTATGATGATTACTATATCACTAGAGCAGTATGAGGTACTAGGTGTAGATTCACACTACTATGAGTGCATAGTTATGTCGAGGCTACCAGATGTGTTGCAAAATGTAGTATACCTAGTGGAGGAGTGGAGTGCAGGGAGATCAGTGTGACAAGTATTGTCTGAGAGTATGGCTAGCATGGAAAATTTGAGGCAAGATACAAGTGCAAATTGTGGAGGATATGATGGATAGAGATATGTGTAGGCATCTTCCCTAGAGGGAAAGGCTCAGAGCTCAGAGCATTTGATATGCAGTTCACCACCTAGAGGGTGAATGTTGTATATTGATTTTTGAGATAGATCTCATAGAGGCATATTGTTGATGTATGGACACGTTTTTATGAGGATATATATATATATATATATATATATATATATATATATATATGATTTTTCATGGTTTATATGTGTTGTAAAATGATCAATGTGATTACTTGATTATGGATGCTAGTGTAGAAGATAGGTGCATATTGATGATGTGATGGCTTGATTACTTAATGTGATGTTTTGATTAAAATATTTTGATGTGATGATATGATAGATGCGTATTTTAGATGACATGATACATGCAAGATGATAAGACTTGGATTAAGGTAGATGTGATTTAGATGGGAAGTATGTATTAGATTAGATGTTAATGTTTGATATGTCAATAGGAATGATGGATTTAGATATGATTAGATATAGATGATGATATAAATGATCTTAGATGTTAGGCATGATGATATTTTGAAATGTTGAATAATTAGGAATATAGGATGAATTGATAGATTGAATATAAATGTTAGACATATGATTAGACAAGACAAAATGATGATGAGATTAACTAGAGTAGATAGGGGGTTAGGAGAGTGTACTTGGATAGGATGCGACCTAGATAGGGTGATCAATGTATGAGAAAGTGAAATTTTTCATAGGAAGGAGCATATGTAGAAAGTATGATTTTGAATGGGATTGGAGATAAAAATGTGAAAAGGGAACAATGCAAAGAATTACACTTGCTACCATTAACCTATGTTAACACACAACCAACGATAATTAGTCATACTTAAGATCATGAGGGGAAGATGGGAATTGTGCTTATAGACCCACTATAGACATGCCAAAGGGGGTAAGATGGAGATTGTATAGGGAAAATAGGTTCTCCTTAGGTAGAATTCCTAGGTTTATGCCCCAACTTTAAGAAATATGGTGCAAATTGATCAATGTGGTAAGTTTTCTGTAAATGGGAAAGTTGATCGATGCATGAAGCTGTTTCACTCGGAAATGCTTCGTTCCTTATAGAAACAGATAAGGTTAGGGTTAGGAGGAATACCTGTAGAATGTCGAGATGATGTGCGCGTACCGTAGAGAAAGATCAGGCTGACTGCGAAGAACTCCTTTTTGTCTTGGAAGGACTACCTGCAAATAAGAACACAAGACCACAAGATTTTGATTAGATAATAAATGAGGGAACTGCCTTGGGCCCAGGAAGTATGAAACTTCCTTTCGAAGGTGGTCAGTTCCCCTGCTAATATGAATTAACACAAAATACTGTAGAGTACCAATTAAATTGTTTCGTGGAACTGGGTAGGGAAAAGGCTGTTTTTCTTGGTTTTGATCAAAGGAACCGATGCCGGTTATCTATAACCGATGGCGGTCACTGATAACCGATACCGGTTGGTTCTAGGATCTTCTGGGCTAGTTGTGGTGTTTGTAATGGCTGGTTTTTGGATAGTATTGAGAAATGGGATGGTTAGAAGCTAAGGAATGATGGTTAGAGGCAATGGTACGTTAGATAATGGGTTCAGGAACGGATTTGGGAAGATTACAATTCCAAAAGCACAAGAAATGTTATAATGGAGGACATGCAAGATATAACTTACTGGTTTTTTTGATGAAGGTGCAAGTTGATCTCCTTTGCTGCCAACTCTTCTGGTTTCTTTACTCGTCTCTGCTTGGTCAAGTGAAGTTCTGGACTCTACTGATCGCTTTGGACTCTCCTTTGATTAAAAATCCTTCGACTGATCTCCAAAAATGAAATTCTGATCCGTTGTTTTGGTTTGGGGAGCCATTTACAGTGAACGATGGCGGTTTTGCGTAACCGACGGCGGTCGAGTAGGAACCGGCATCGGTTAGGGAAAAGTAGGCTATTTTTAGTAAAAATAGCCTACCTTCCCTGTTTTTCTCCCGAGGGATCAGTTACGGGCTTGGTCAAGCGGCTAGAAGGTCGGCTTTGGGTGCGAGTAAGGAGGCATTAGTTATGAATGTGAGTCTAGACCAAGTCATGGGTCCCTAATTAGGTTAGTTTAGGGTTAGGGCTAGGTCATGGTGAGGTGGGCAAGTGATGGTGGCGGGTAAGGCGATGTGGATTTATCAATTATGAGGTAATTAATAAATAATTGTGTAAGGTTTAGGTAATGAGGTTAGGTTGCGAAATGGGATGTGGGTCACAAGGGGTCGTAAGACACGAATTTGGTGTCTACAGATTGCTTTAAAGAAGAAAATGTCTCAGCAGGTGAACAATGTTCCGTATCGGGATATACCTAGGCGGAATTTCAATAACAACAATGGTGCACCTTCCAGAGATAGGCCATGGTTAACTCCTACTCAACCGAGACTAGCAATTAAAGCTCCTCCCGTCAATGTAGCAGTGGAAATACTTGATGAAGAAGATGAACCAGAAGAAGAAGAATCCCATGAGGCTTTCGAAGCTTCAGGATATGCTGATGAGTCTTATGATGAGTCAGCTGGCGACTCCAGCATTGGGTATTTGGAATATGATGAAGATGAATGTGTGCCAGATGGTCAGTCATTTTCTGTCTTTACTCGGTCCCAATCTCAGAACCCCAGAAAACCTCTTGAAAGCACAAAGGATAAGAATAAGGATCCTCCCATATCCATAGTTAAGAGGGGTACCCCTATTTCGGCACAAACTGAAAGAGAGGTTACCAAAAAGGTAGCTGCTCCTTATTCTCCTTCTCCTAAGATCAGTGCCCCGGCACAAGCTCATGTAAATAGAACTGAACCCTACCATCATTCCTTCTTATACTGCTTTTGATATTGTTGATCATGCAAAGAGAACCAAAATTCAAATGTCAGAAGCGTAGAATACCTTCAGTCAAATCCTGAACAGTTTGAAAAGCTGGCCAAGTTTATCAGAAGTAAAGTGGCTATTCCATCACCTTCAAAAGGTCTCCTTCCAAATCCTACTCAACCCACACCTCAGAATAATCTGACCTCTGCTTCTTCCTCAGGAAAGATTGAACCATTTTATTTGTCTCTACTTATAAATGGGTTTAAACTCAGCAATTGCATCATTGACTCAGGAGCCTCTGATAATGTTATGCCCACAAAAGTGGCCCATGCCCTTGGGCTTACTTTGACTAAGTCATATGGACGGTGTTATTCCATGGAAAATAAACAAGTCCCCTGATTGGTCAAATCAAGGATGCACAGTTTGCATTTGTTGCTTTTCCTGAGAAGAGAGTGAAAATGACTATTCTGGTTGCCGACATTCTTGCAGCTTACGGTATCCTCTTGGGTAGAGGATTTTGTAAAGACGTCGGAGGAGAAATTAATATGGATTGGACCAAAGCCAAGATCCCAGTCAATGGGTTCATCGGGTTCTTCATCCTGAGCCACAGGCGAAGTATTTGGTGACCAAAATCAGATGATCCGAAAGCTCAGATCCTTTTCGAAGATGCTAGCTTTGGGAATTATTTCATGGCTTCAGAGATACCCATTGTAGATGTTGAAGAGGAAGATCCCAATGCTATTTGGATGCTCGAATTTGATGGTAGCTGCTCAACCTCTGGATCAGGCGCTGGTGTTGTTCTCATATCTCCTAGCTCCGAGATTTTCCCATCAGCTTATAAGTTGCAATTTGATAATACTAAAAACACGGCTGAATATGAAAGCCCTGTTATTAGGATTAGAATGGCCAGACATAAGGGAATTAGGAATCTCAAGGTTCAGGGGGGATGTGGAGCTGATTGTTAATCAGGTCAAGGGTATATATCAGGTAAAAAACGATCGGTTGAGACATTACAGGAACAAAGTTTGGGATAGTATAGAATGCTTTGATGCATTTTCTATTAAGGCAGTTTTGAGAGATTATAATGACAAGGCTGATTCTTTGGCCGTGTCTGCATCTCTTCTTCTTCCTCATCCTTAGTTCAAGCAAGATACATACTCTATTGAGATTGATATCGTCCCAGTATCCCAGATAATGCAACTCATTGGCAAGTGTTCAATGATGATCAACAGGTGTTGGCTTTCCTAGAAAAGGCTGACAAATTTCAGTGAGTTATTTTTGAAGGTTCAGAATCAGCCTTTCTGTGAAACTATTTCAAATCCCTATTAGGAGGTTGATGGAGAATATATCCAGCTGAAAGGCAATAAGATACCAAAAGGTTTGGTTTCTTTGGAGGGGCTTATGTTCGACAAGCATGATCGCTTTATCCAAAACAAAAGGCAAGTTGAAGGAGTTCTTCCTCTGAAGTAGATCAAAAAATCTAGGTTCATCTGATCAACCTCGGATGGTGAATATCGATAAATGTTGTTCCCTGAAGAGAAGGTAAAATTCACTTCGCTTTTGAAGAAATACATCGATGTGATGGCCTGGTCTTATGCGGATTTGAAATCTTTCAAGCCCAAAGAGTACAGCACAGTATCCCTTTGAAAACCTGATGTGAAGCCGTATAGACAGAAGCAAAGACATTACAATCCGAAGATTTCAGGGACTATCCTAGCAGAAATTCAGAAGATGTTAGATGCTAGAAATATTTCCCAAATCCATCACTCCACCTAGATTGCTAACATTGTTCCTGTCAGGAAGAAGAATGGCGAGATCCAGATTTGTGTTGACTTCCGAAACTTAAATCAGTCCTCGCTGAAGGATAACTATCCCTTGCCTATCATGGACCAGGTATTACAACTGTTACTGATCGGAAATGTTGCTATCCATGCTCGATGGATTTTCAGGATATAATCAAGTCGAGGTAGGTACCACAGAAGATCAACACAAGACAGCTTTCACGACCCCATGGGGTACCTTTGCTTACAGGAGGATGCCATTCGGCTTGATCAACGCCAGAGCTACTTTTCAGAGAGCTATGGACCTGGCATTCAGAGATCTGATGGGCAAGGTCATAGTCGTGTATTTGGATGACTTGACCGTCTTTTCTAAAAAACGGAGTGATCATTATGATCATTTAGAACAAGTACTTCTAAGATGCAGACGTCACGGGATTTCATTGAATCCTAAGAAGTCCATGTTCGGGGTGACAGAAGGAAAGCTGCTGGGTCATATTGTGACTAAAGAAGGAACTAAAATTGACCCAGAGAGGGTAAAGGCTATTCAGAGCCTTACCTTGCCCACAAGTAAAACAGGAGTTCATTCTTCTTCGGAAAAGGTTAATTTTTGAGAAGATTTGTACCTGATTTTGCTGACAAGACCAAGGATATCCTTGGAATGATGAAAGGAAAAGTTCCATTTCGATGGAATACAGAAGGGAAGCTTCATTTGAGAAATCAAAAAGGCAGTTGCTTACGCTCCTGTCCTAGTATGTCCAGACTTCAAGAAAGATTTCATCATGTACAGCTATGCCTTTGCCCACACAACAGTGTCGGGACCATCCTGATGCAAGGAAAATGAAGAAGGCATCGAAGCTCCTATCGCGTTCATGAGTTGCCCATTGAAGGAACATGAGTTGAAGATGTCACAGATTGAAAAAACATGCTTACGCAGTGGTGGTACGAGCAGTAAAACATTTCAGGTACTATGTGCTGAATTCCCATACTCTCATTCTCGTTCCTGATACTGTTGTTAAATCCATTCTGACTCAACAAGAGCTGGGAAGCCAACGAGGTACTTGGATATCTAAGGTTCAAGAGTATGACTTGGACATAAAACCTACCATGTTGGTACGAGGAAGGGGCCTGTGTCAATTGATTGCAGAAAATCATGCTGAAACAGAGTGTGAAAAGACTCAAGATACTTCTTCAGAGCTGCCTATGGTGCTTCTTGTGAGTATGACCGATGAATGGTACACAGACATTGCTTTCTCTTCCTAACTTATGGTGAATGCCCTCTGCATTTAAAATCAAAAAGAGAAGAGGACCGTCAAGCTGAAGATCTGCGAAATACCTTTTGGGAATAATGCAATATACAAGAAAGGTATGATGGTGTCTTTTTGCGTTGTGTTGATAAATCACAACAGGAAAAGGTTATTAGAATCCTTTCATAGCCTAGCATGCGGAGGAAATTTTTCTCCTCTGTAACAGCATATAAGATCCTACGGGCTAGGTATTATTGGCCTACTCTTTTCCGGGATTCAGCAGAATGGGTGTCTAAATGTGAAGCTTGTCAACATTTCGTTGGTCGTCCCCAAGCTAGCAGCTCTTCCTCTGAAACCCTGTAGTGATTGAAGAACCTTTTCGCCAATGGGGATTGATTTCATCGGAACATTGAATCCTGCCTCTAGTGCCCAGTGCTGGACATAACTATGTGCTGACTACTACAGACTATTTTTACCAAGTGGGTAGAATCTGTTACCAATCAAGCAAGGCATCAACTTCTGAAGCTGTGTGCAGTTCCTGAAAGAAAATAATAATCGTCAGATTCCGGTGTGCCTCATAAGCTCGTAGCTGATAATCTCTAACTTCCTCATCACATGAGTTGACAAATTTTTGCTAGGATTCGACAATCACTCTGGCTCACTCATCTGATTTTATCCTCAGGGTAATTTGGCAAGCTGAGTCCAGCAATAAGAATCTGGTTACTTATAATCAGAACTGGTGGATGAAAATCAGAGGACATTGCACAAACTTGTAGATGATGCATTTTGGGATGATCAATCACTCCAAGGACCATAGGGATGTCTCCTTTTCAATTGGCTATACACGGGATTTGATTCTGAATTCCTATCTAAGTAGAAATTGCCGACCTTTGCAGTTGGCGAAAAAAGCGTTGAAGATGTAAGCTTTTCATAATTCTCTCTAAAATCAAAGAGGTATGTACCTAACCAGGCTAGAAGAAGACGAATCAGGTAGTTTGATCACCTCGCAGATCATCAAGAGCAGAGGAAGAGATTTTTGACAGAAATCAAAGCAGCGTGACTTCCAGATTGGAGACTGGTGTTGCTTTAATATAAGAGGATAGAACAGAAAGAATGCATGGAAAGTTTGATTCTTTATGGAAAGGGACCGTTCACGATCCCCGAGCTGAAGGTGAAAATAGTTTCCTTCTATCATATCTAGATGGAGGATTACTCTCCCTTTTACCTTTCAGTGACACATCTAAAGCTGTTCCACCAGTGTGCAAGATGTCTCTCTTGCATTGTACAGATTTGCTTTTTGTTGTGTGTTTGGCTTTTGTGGTCCTGCGTTCCTTTCTTTCTTTGTTTTTTTGTTTTGGTTCTTCTTTTCTCCGTCGCCCAATAATAAGACTAGAGATTCTGAGTTCTCTTCCTTGGTAGTACAAAGAAAAGGTCCCCAGCTAAGCATCTATTATCTCCGTTTTGAGTTACGACAAAACGATTATACCATACGAAATTTTTGAAGTTGATTTGCTATGGCCTCATTTTAGTGAATTTAGGTTTTTCTCGTATTTTACCAACATGTTCGCATGAGTTTTTTAACAAAAAACAGGCTTTATGTCTGTGTCTTCCGAACCTGAAAAACCCGCTCCTATTGGGTGGAGAGAAAGAGGGGGGCGGAAAAGAGTCAAGATGCAGAGGGGATGACGTAAAGTTGTGAAAATCAGGTTTCGGACCTCCTTGGCATCGGAAACATGCCTACCTAAAAATGTTTACGCCTCATGCTTTCCGATACTGAAGCCGCTTATGTCCTTGTTTGGGTTTTTG
>CM034155.1:101704423-101719811 GCA_019776745.2 Taxus chinensis
GAGATGTGCATGGGGCTTGGTGCATAGATTGTTAATGGAAAGTCTCACAACCAATGAGATTTTTTCCCCACAAATCAATACGCTCATTACTGCTAGACTATGAGATATGTCATTTGAACCATGATGATAGCCACTCCCCATTATTACAATGCATAATAAGGAAGAAGGTATCTTGCTACTATAAAATTTTTAGGTCCATGACTTGTGATACGAAAGATTGTTAGCTGATTGGTTAGATCTATGATGCTATATAAATTGGTGTACGATAGATAGGATTATTAGATAACTCTAAAGGAAAGAATGAGCATCATGATTGGGATCACAATCAGGCATGCTATGATCAAAATGAAGGGTGTTTTGAAGGGGGCCGTGGTAGAGGTCAAGGATACCATGGGGGATTCATAGGACAAGGTTTTGGTGGTAGAAGAGGTGAGTTCCCTCGTGGAACATGTTATACATATAGATCTCCTGACCACTACAAGTGCGAATGTCCTCAGAATATTACTTGTTATTTATGTGGAAAGAATCATAGTTATGACGAATGCTCAGAATTATATGAGCATCTTAGTAAGCAACATAAAAAAGAAAACAAGGGTGCAATTATGGTTAGGATACATCACACTATGGAAAATAAGTGGATGCCTAAGTTGGAACCGGAATATGAGGAATTACCTGTAAAGATCACTACCCGCATTGAAGCAATGTGTGCCAGAGAAGTGTTACAAAAAAAATATACCATCATTAAGGAGGAATTTCTACCTGCACATAACCTAGATCTTGTCCATCAGAAGGAGGTTTATTGGGAAACCATGGAGGTACTTAGAAATCTTCAGGGTGAAATACAATGTTTAAAAGAGCAATCACAAAAGATGGAGCAAAAGAAAGTAGTAAAGACGGTCCAATCTGATATGGATAACTTCAAAGAGGTGTTCAAGATGTTGCGCCAGGAGAATATCATTCCACTATTAGGGAATTTTTTAAAGGTAAACACTCCATGTGTAAGTATCAAGACTCAATGGCAGATCCTGCATGCAAACTTTCTCCCTCATAGCTTAGACTATGATAAGGAAATCACTCTGAATGCTATTTTGGATGGGTGGATTTTGAGTAATATATTGATTGATACAGGCGTGGAAGTCAATGTTCTTACTTTATATGCATGGGTACAAATGGGGAGACATCCATTACAACCATCTTTGAATTTACTATTCATGGCTAACCAAACTAAGGCCATTCCCATTGGAGTTTTAAAGGATGCATCCATTACCATACAGGGAGCCAAGTTCACTAGGTATTTTGAGGTTTTAGTGCTGGCAGAGGTAGATACATTCCCAATTCTATTTAGGTGGCCTTGGTGCTATGCAAATAATGTTGATCTTCTGTTCACCAAGGGTTATATCAGTTTTTAAAACAATGAGGAAATAGTTATTATCCCTCTAACAAATGTCAAATCTGTGCCCTATGTTGAGCCTTTGAGTGAGGAATATCTTAATAGGATTTGTGTACACACTATCTAGGACCCAAAGGTACTTGATCCATCTAAAGAAGGAATCCTTCAGTGGGAAGATGCATAGTTTATTAGCGATACTACAAGTGTTGCTTGTGATAATTGGGATCATAGTACTTATGAGATAATAGGGCACAAATTAAAGAGTACCTTTGTAAGGACCAACATACCTCATTATATCAGGAGAATAAGTAACAACTCGGTACCTTGTTACACTTGAGAAGGGGATCTTATCGTATTTTTGTGCACCATGGAGAAACAATGGAAAGGCCAATTAGAGAGATGAAATATTCTAGCATATACCCTACGCGGGACAACAACTCCCTGGTGGGTGGTTCATAAGGATAATTTTGTAGGATGGAATTAAATTAGGATTTCTCTTTCTACTAGGTTCTTCAGGAGAAATACACCTACTTAAATCTAAACTTATCATGGTAATCAACCTGTTCGGCTCCACGTTCAATAGTGTGAGAGACTCTGGACAGAGGGGTAGGAAGTTTTACCACCTGTTGTCGCCAAATCACTGCACCCCCCGAATGGCCAGGATGTGAATAGGACGTTCGGTGTGATTGGGACACATGGGATCACCTCTCAAGCTGTGGGACTTGGGCTCGAGGTGAACCTCCGGAGAAGGCCGGCTTCCTCTTCCTAAACTAAGTGCTGTACTACTCCTAGTGTAACAAAAACGATTATCTAGTCCTATGCTAACATTTTCATGGGGTTTTAGGGAAAGAGTATTTACAGAAATGAAACTATACTAGGGATGGTGATGCACCGAATAAAGGGTGTCTTCAGATTCAGGAAGGGTTAATTTGAAGAGGGTGTGTGCACCACAGGTCAACTTCACCTACTGCAACTTAGAGAGGGTACATGATACCACAGGCTAAGAGACACGCGTTCCTTTTGTTAAACTTTATCAGACCGAGAAATATACCAGTTTCCCAGTGAAGAAGGATGAACTCAAGAAGGGTGAACAGACACCACAACTCAACTGCATGCAATACTTCACCACTCGATAAGCACAGAACTCCAAGAACCTGCAATAGAAACTTAAACTTGCACAGTGTACCTGCAAGTATGAGAAAGGCACAAAGAAGCATAGAAGGATGAAAGGACCGAGATTAGTCACAAAACACACACTTTTATTGCTTCAATAACATGCACAATGCATCATACATTCAGAAGAGGCAATAGTTGCCATTACAGTCTTGAAGAGGAGGCTTGAAAGTTCTCTCAACACACAAGAACAACTTGCAGAAGAGAGAGGACCCTTGAAAAGTATACACTCTTGCCTGAGATATCTAACTGTCCAACTTGTCTGAACTGTTGGAACCCTTTGAAATGAGCTTCCAACTTACATTTATAGAAGAATATGTGAGAAAGAAGAGGAAAGGTCATAATTACATTCCTAAATTGAAGGCCCATGATGTATTTATTGCAGTTAGTTGAACTACCTGAGAAGGTTCCATCATGGGTCATTAATTGCCTGATGACCAAGTCTTCTCATTTAATTAAAAGAATATTTAAATAAAATATTTAAATAATAATAATAAATATTATTATTAAAATATTTAAATAAAAATATTAATTTAATTAACATAATGTTGGGACCCCCCCCCCCCGTTGACCCGTTTGACTTGAAGAGGAGGGGATCCATGTGGATAGAATCTGCACATAACCAAATTCGATGAGCTTCGAATCCTCTAACTCGGTGTTGCACTCGATTTTTGACCCCGCACTAACTCTTTCCTTGCTTTGGTAATCGCGCTCTTTTGCATTGAGTCCTTCGAATGGTGAGCTATCAAACTCGATTCTTATCATTTTGCTCTGTTAACTCGAAGCCATTTATGCATTCCACGTTCAAACTTCATGAAACATCACCACGAGCTCCCTGCGAAGTCACTGAGCTCTTCATCCAGCAAATGATCTTGCCTTTCCTGGGCTCAAACTCACTTGAATACCAAGCTTAACCCAATATTTCTAAAAAGAATGGTTTTACCACAATGCTTAGGATTCTTCCTCATCATATAACACTTGTAGTAAGAATGTTTTGACTCTGCCATAATAAGCACAATTTGTAATAAGCACAATTTGTACCCTCCAAACGATGAGAAAATACCATTATCAATAAAGACCTAGTGCTGCCATGATGATGACCCAGGCTCATGCCTGTAACATGTCACTAGACACCCTAAGACTGATTTTTTGGCCAAAGAGCCCTTCGGTATTCGGGTAGTGCACTCGGCAATCTCAGCTCCAATCAACAATTATGCCACTATTGGGATCTTAGTATGGCATAGGTAGCTGTGAGCTACACAATATACTCATTTTTCCAGAACTAAAAAGATCCTTTATGTTACAATTTGCAACACATAACAGAAGCCCTTCAAAAAATACATTGAACAACTGGGGCAGCCAAGAGGACCTTGGAAAAATGTACAGGTAACAACCATATGAATTCTCCCTTAGTCGTGGATCAAAGCTAATAGAAATAAGCAGATAAATCCAGCTCGAAACTACAGTATAATCGTCCATTGTTAAAAATAACACAGTTTCTCTGAACCTGGTAAAAGAAAACTGTTATTGTCTGATTGGACGTATATAATGGAAGGGTATAAATATTGCCTACTGCCCACAGAGTTTCTCAAAGGGACCATTTACGAGTGACAGAGATGTGGCATACAAAACGGACGACCAGGTATTTCAGAGTTGACCTTCGCATTCGTTTCTAGGAGAAAACATGCTGAGCAATATGAATCGTTTCACTCTGCACGTAATAAACCAACATCTCCTGATTCAAGGAAATTTTTATGAAGCCTCGAACAGCGTGACTCCAATCCATCGTATACGGCAGTGAATATTTGTTTCCTGCAGCTGCCATAGGTCCGAGTTCAGAATAAGGATAAGCCACAGAACTGTTTGCTGGAAGCGTTCAAAAGGCTTCTACTGTACTGCAAAATGCCTGCTGCCTGTAGAGTTTCTCAAAGAGACCATTTACAAGTAACAAGGATGCAACAAAACGGCCGACCGGGTATTTTCAGAGCTGAACTTCACATTTAATTCGTTTCTAGGAAAAGAAATGCTGAGCAATACGAATCGTTTCATTCTGCACCGTAATAAACCTTCATCTCCTGGTTCGGGCAAATTTTATGAAGCCTTGAACAGCGTGACTCCAATCCATCGTACACGGCAGTGAATATTTGTTTTCTGCAACTGTGCGTGGGAGCTTGTCTTGCGACCACTGAATGCTCAGTGTGGTAGGCAGAATGTGTAGAGCCTCCTTCGCCCATCTCTGTTTACAAAACGGCCGACCAGACAACCATGTCAATCCTATTAAACACCTCCACTGCCTCATTCCCACGTTCTCCGACTCACCCTCCGTGTGACTCGCACAAAGACTCGGACCACTCCAAGCTGCGCGGAATTTTCATTCTCTTGCCATGCGGAAGTCTCATGATGGATTGCCATCGTCAAATCTCCACGCCTGGCAGTGTTTGCCCGAATCTCCCCTTCACGGAAGTTTGGTCATGGTTTGCCACGGTTATATTTCCACGCCTGGCAGTTTGACCGGATTTCTCCCATTTTTTGGCTGTAGACTCAAACTTCTCCCACGCCCGGGATTTCTTCTTTGGCTTGACATCACGTCATTTCCCCTTGGCATTGCTTGCCTTATTTCCCACGTCCAACGGCTTGGCCAAATTAATTCACGGGCCCCGGCCTCAACTTCGCCACGCAGATTTGGCAATCCGACCCAATTTCTCCACTATTCCCACCAGCGCGCGGGATCTTCATGAATCTTCTCCTGCCGAGTTTTCCTTCAACAGATTTGAGGATAACATTAAACTCTCAGTGCAAACATTTCAGCTGTAGCTTGTAAGGTGTGATAATCCCGACAGAATCCTTTGTGCCCGCCAACTTAGTGACTCGCTGAAGATGCTCATATAATTGCTCAAATTATGCTCCATGAATATTCTGATATGAAACAGTTCCACCTCTATATAATTGCAAAGCAAATTATGCTCCATGAATATTTTGCTCAAACGGGCTTCAAGTCTCCTATTCTATACTGCAACATCCCTGTGCATCGAATGCTCTGTGCATCGGCCGCTTTGAGCGTAGAACTGAAATTATCCTAGGAAAGTGCCGTGAGGAAGTAATTGGTTATACGCAGCAGCTACAGGGTAGAGAAGTAAAACTTATCTCAGAAAATGAGTGGCCTCCAGAGAGAGTTGATTGCGACAGCTGCCGCAGGGTGATCCCAAGGAACCGTTGGTGTTGATCCTGATGTTCTGGTTGCATGCGACCATAGTCGTGATCAGTTGTTGTAAAATCTTGCCGCTGTAGTAGAAGAATGAGATAAGGTTTTAATTGAGTTGTCTCGCCTTTTCATTTTGGAAATTCTCTTCCATGGAAGAAGCTCGACCAAATCTTGAGGCAGCTATTGTCTTTGTCGAGTCATTAAAACTGAATTCATAATCCAACAAGGAAGCATCAATCTCTCCATGTTGAATTAAACCGAGTCGAGCTCGTCATTTCTCTGCCTCAATGAGCCAACCATCGAAACATTATCCGCTCCTATCGAGACTCTTTTATGACAAGCCAAAGTTGGACAACCGAACTTACATTTCCTACTCATGAACTCGTCTCTTTATTTTCGATTTGACACTGATGACCAGAAGTGGGTCCATGGGACCAATGTCGTGATTTGATAGCAATAAGGCCCTGTTTTCCAATTTTTCCATGTGCGTAAAATTGGATAACATTTTTGGCGACCTCTCGGGGATGATTGCCTGCTAAGCATGATTCCAGTAGCCTTAAGTCATCCATTGGGCATGGAGTCTGTGTTGGAATCCTGGAAGTAGTATGATTTTCTTTGACACATCCTGAAATCCCCTTGAGTATTGTTGATATCCTGGACCTCCCTGGAATGCTAGGCATGAAGTATACTGAATCTGTTGAATGCTTGACATCCATGGAACACTGCAAAAATTTGAATGAAGCAGATTTTGAACTGTTATGGAAACTTTGAACCTTTCTTTTCCTTGACACCTTCCAATGATGAAACAATGTGCAGAACAACACAAAACACAACAACAAGGAAAGCAAAATAACAACACGCAACAATGTGCATAAGCACTTGGAGGAAAACACCTAATTTAACTGTACAGGGGGTGGAACGCTTCTCAAAAACAAGCTTTGAGATGTATCCCATTCACATGAATGGGCAGTTCTTCTCCATTGAGCCTAGATAGACGAAATGAATTTGCCTCTTTGCAACTTGTGATGATGTATGGTCCACTCCAGAGAGCGTCAAACTTGGCATGCTTGCCTGGTTTGGCCCTGTCTTCATCCCATTTGAGAACTAAATCTCCCTCTTGAAAATGTCTGTCGGACGCCTTCTTGTCAAAAGATTTCTTAACTTGAGCCTGATGCTGCTCCAAAGTTTTCATAGCCTTATCTCGTACTTCCTCTAACTCCATGAGTTCAGCAAACCTTACTGTCAGAGGATCACTCTCTATAACTTCAAGTTGATGAGCTAACTCCAAAGAAGGTAACTCCAATGAGAGTGGGAGTTTTGCCTCTCTTCCATATACAAGAACGAAAGGAGAATTTCCAATGGCCCTTTTAGGTGTGATTCGATCTGCCCATAAGGCTGTCTTAAGCTGTGTATGCCAAGTCCTCTTGTTAGTCTCCATTGTGCGCTTAATAATCCTTATGAGGTTTTTGTTGCTAGACTCAGCCAATCCGTTTCCTTGCGGATAGTAATTGGATGAAGTTTTGAGGTATACCCCATTTTTAACAGCCCATTCACTCAGTTTCATACCAAGAAAAGCCAGCGCATTGTCTGAAATGATTGTAAACGGAACACCAAACCTCGTCATTATACCCTCCAAAAAATCTAGAACTGCCTTTTCATTGCTCTCTTTTAATGCTACCGCCTCTGTCCATCGAGTAAAATAGTCTGTTGCAGTAAGGACCCACTTATGTCCATCACTAGATGGAGGATTAATCATTCCGATGAAGTCCAACCCCCATTGAACAAAAGGTTGATCCACTTGAATTGGATGCAGTGGAAGAGCTGCCAGCTTCTGCTTACCTGTGAAAAAGGCACATTCCTTACATTTCCTTACCCAGAGATGGGCATCCTTGAATAAATCCGGCCAATAGTAGCCGGCTCGCATGATCTTGGTAGCTGTTGTTCGTGCGGAATAATGTCCTCCAGATAGGCCATTATGAAATTCTTCTAGTATCTTACTTACCTGTTCTGGTCCTATGCACCGAAGGAGAACACCGTTCAAATCTTTTCGAAAGAGAATGTTATCTACCAAAACATATGGGATAGATTGAAGACGGAAAGTTCGTCTTTGGTTTTTATCCATGTTTGCCGGGTATGCTCCTGAGAAGATGAAATTCTTCATTTTGGATAACCAGTCATCTTGATCAACATCCTCATCAGTATTTAGGAGTGTCACATCCTCAATACCTTTTGATTCCATGTCTGCAGCAAGTTGCTCACATAAACCCTTACCTCTGACAAGTTTAGTGACTTTGATATGCACGTCATACTCCATTACCTTCGTGATCCATCCAGCACGCTTTTCGTTCATTTATTTGTTCAGCAAAAACTCCTTGACACCTGGATGAGACACCATCAGATGAATCTTGTTGTTGGACAACATGTGCTTGAATTTCTTCAAAGCTCGAATAACCGCAAAGACTTGCTTTTCAATGAATGAGTATTTGAACTCGTAGTCTTTGAGGGATTGACTGAAGAAAGCGATTGGTTGCTCCATCAGGTTGTCGTTTTGTTGGGTGAGGATCCCTGAAATGCTCTCTTGACCTGCAAAAGCATAAAGGATAAAATCTTTGTCAAACCTGGGGTTCACAAGCGTGGGAGCTTGGGAAATGGCTGTTTTGATGGCTTCGAAGCTTTCTCGTCCTTCCTTTGTCCATGAGAATGGCATGTTTTTCCTTAGCATGGCTGTCAGTGGTTTAGCCAATGTCGCGAATTGGGGGATGAATCTCCGCACGAAATTTATGGTTCCCAGGAAGCTCTGGAGGCCCTTCTTGTGACTCGGGAGAGATAAGGACATAATCGAATGAATCCTGGCTGGATCGATTGATAATCCTTCTGCTGAAACAACATGCCCCAACAATTTTCCCTCGTGCACTGCGAAAATACATTTCTTGGGGTTAAGTGAAACCCCAAATTCCCTACACCTTTGGAAAACTTTCCTTAGATGCGTGATGTGATCTTCTGCATGCTTAGAGTATACAGTTATATCATCAAGGTAAACCAAAATAATATCGTTGATTAGTCCCTTAAATGCCATGTCCATGGCTCTTTGGAAAGTAGCCCCGGCATTGGACAATCCGAATGGCATTTTATTGTAGGCATACGTGCCCCACTTGGTAGTGAAAGCCGTTTTGAATTGGTCAGATTCTTGGACTAGGATTTGATTGTAACCTGAATATCCATCGAGCAAAGAAAATCTTTGAGCTCCTGCCACCGTTTGAAGGATCTGCTCCATCGAGGGAAGAGGATAATGGTCCTTTAATGACGCACGATTCAAATCCCTGAAATCTACGCATAACCGGATCTCTCCGTTCTTCTTCCTCACGGGCACCAAATTGGCTACCCATGAGGAATGCTTGATGGGAAAAATTATACAGGCCTCGATGAGCTTGGTTAGCTCCTTTCTCATTAGTGGCTCAATTTTGGGATTAATTGGTCTCTGTTTCTGACGAACTGGCTTAGCATTAGGATCCAGTTCGATGGTATGTTGTGCTAGACCTGGATCAAAACCACGCAGATCTTTATAGCTCCATGCAAAGATGTCATGATACTCTTGACAAAGTTTGATGAAAGCTTCTTTCTCCTCAGAAGTACACACTTTTCCGATCTTAAGAAATTTTTCATTTGATACTTCGACTTCCTCAAAATATTCTTCTTTGACCACCATGTTAGGGCTTTGTCTTTTGGCTTGGTCATCTGAATTGAAAATGGATTCCAAAGTGACTAAACCTTTTGGTAACTTGTTGCTTTTCAATTGGATAATTTGTTCACCATATGACTCTTGTAACTTATCTTGATTTCTTGCAGCAAACTCCGCCTCTTCTTGTAGGAAGAGGACAATTTGGTTGTCACTATCGAACACTTGCCAACTACTCACATTATCAGGGACTGCTGGTCGAACCACCATTTTAACAAATTGCTGCCCTTCTTTCATGATATCAACTGGTATGTTGTATTGTGAACCAATTGTAGCAAGCCTGTCTGCATCTTGATTTTGATCTCTAGGGATTGCATGGATCCCAAAAGCTTCGAAATCTTCAATCAGGTCCCAGACTCGATTCTTGTATGATCTTAAAAGATCATTTTTGGATGCACTACGTGCTGAAACTTGATGAACAACTAACTCACTGTCTCCAAAAATAGTTAGGGCCTTGATTCCCTTCCTTTGGGCTAGCTGAATTCCTTGCACAAGAGCCTCGTATTCAGCAACATTGTTAGTGCAACTGAACTGCAACCGGAAAGATGAGAAGTACTTATCTCCCTCTGGAGAAATTAACATAACACCAGCACCGGATCCATTCTTACTTCTTGAGCCATCGAAGAACAATTTCCATAGTCCTTTAGAATCACTTGGTGTTTTGACAAGTTGTGGTATGATTGTATCTTCTTCATGGATACAGTAGGTACCTAATCCTGTTTCTTCCAAGACCAACAAACCAGCTTCTTCTTCTGCCAATACATCAGCGTAGGGATCGTACTGATGATCTCTACTTACTTCATCCAGCAAAGTATCAGGGACTTCTTCAACAAGGGTGGTTGGTTCATGATCGGCACCTTCCTCTTCTGGATCGCCAATGGTGTAATTTCCATTTATGGGACTAGAAGTGTAGGGTTCTACATGATTATGGCAGATTGGTTCTGCCCTTATAGTTACTTTGGTTCCGTATCGAGTCCTGAGAATCATATGCGACCAATCGGCTGATAGGTAACCGCCCATCTTGGCAGTGAAATCCCGTGATAGGCAGATGGCAAAGAGGGGAGGGAGGTCAATAACCGATATGTCTTGAGTGAATGACAAACTTGGGCATGCATGAATGGTAAGTTGAAGTCCTTTGATAACCCCAACAGTCTTAACAGCTGTGCCATCCAGCTGAACAACCCCTCTTGCAACTGGCGCATATTGTATGCCTAGTACATCTGTAATTTGTTTCGGCATGACAGAGCTACTGGCACCAGAATCGATCATGCAATTATGTACCAAGTGGTCTACAATGATCAGGGAAATGTAGAATGGCGGTGGTTTGTTTGCTGTAGGAATGATTTTCCCTTCCGGTTGACACAAATTTGTAGCATTTGTCACTCCATGGCTTGGTGATCCGTTGGTTGTACTAAAACTGTTCAGAGCTTCTCGCAACAGGTTTCTTTGAGAAGGAATCGAGAGTGCATCCCACATGGTAACGCTCAGATTTGTTTTCTTCATTTGTTCTACTATGCTGAAGGGAATCGCTCCAACTTTATTGACACTTTTTTGGGCATTGGGGTCCTCCTTTGGAAAATGTTTGTTGGGTACCGTGATGCCTGGAGAACCATCTTTCCCTGCGGTGTGGCTAGCCGATGTTTCTGGTGATTTCTTTCCCGCATTTCTATCAACCGCCATTTGTAACCCATGTTGAGAAGTGGATGCTAGATCAGATTCGGGAGCTTGAGGCTCCATTGCTCTCTTCTTGGAACGAGTGTTTGCTGCCACTGATGAAGAATCTATATTCAATCCGCAAAAATCTTCTTCTTGCCAGTTTAGTAACGTGGATTCTTCAGGTGCCTGCGGTTGATCTGCTGCTTCTTGCGTAGATGAATTGTTTGTTAACTCTGAAGGGGCAGATACACTTTGAACCATAAGGGTCTGGCTAAGAACCCCATTGGGACAAAGATTTTGATTGTGAGGTTGAGATTAAGGATAACACCATTCGTAGTTTTGAAATTGTGTATTTTTTCGAGATCTACGCATTGGTGAAATTTTTATACACATATTTTAAATTTAAAAGTCTGACATTTACAACTTGACTCGTAGTTTGATTTTGAGGCTGATTGTTTCCTTGAAAGGGAGGACGGCTAGCCTGATACTGCTGATTTTGTGGCTGATACGGACGATTGTATTGAAATTGTTGCCTTTTGAGTGCAACGAGCTCATTTCCAAAATTTTACAGTAGTGACTTGACTTCAAATAGGTCATTTGAAGAGGCAGGGGAAGATTGAGATGGTTTCTTAGAGTCCACTGGAATAGGAGCAATGATAGGCTGATGATTCGTAAGATCTGGAGAAAAGGGCATTGGTGGTCGTGGAGCTATCTTTCCAGCCTGAATCAAAGAATTCTCTGCACTTATGGCAACTTCGTAAGCATCAGGAAGTGTAGTCCCTCCCATAGACTGGATCATAACTGCTACATCGCTATTCAAGGCTCGCAAATAGTACAAGAATGCATTATGTGCAGAAGGCTTTACGAGCGCCGGAATCCTATTCCAAGTCCTGTGGAATCGGAAGTTGAAATCACTCATGTATTCTTGGGGAGCTCTCTTTATGGTAGTAAGTTGTTCCAAAAGTGATAGGTGATCACTTTTGTCTTCGAATTTTTTACATAGCTTTTCTCCCAACTTGTCCCAAGTGGTTATAGTGCCAACACCTAACCCGCGAAACCATTGAAGTGCTTTTCCCTTGAAAGAGGTAGCAAGAAGTCTAACTGCAACATTGTCTTCGGTGATATTATGTACTGCGCAGATGCTGGCTACATCAAAGATATGCTCCACTGGAGTAACGTGAGTTTCCCCCGTGTAAAAGGGTAAACTTTTGAGTGCTGCAATAGGTATCGGATCACGTTGAGCCAACATAAGAGGAATGCTTGCATTGAAAGGGGGAAAAACTTGGTTCCTCGCCATAGCAACGAAAGTTTGATTGTTCCTGGGTGGAGGAAATCTTCCGTAAGGAGGAGTTGAATGACCCCTAGTAGGTAAATCTGCAACTGGGGATGTGGAAATGCCTCTTCTTCTTCTCTTTGGAGGAGACAAGGAAAGTTCGGTATGCTGATAATTTCCTTTCTTTGAAGAAGCTCTTGTCTGAATTCTTTGCATAAGTTACTGCACTGAGATTCGGAATCCAGAGATATAGAGTCGCCAGGTACTTTGACTTGTTAAGTGAGAATGAGTATTTGAACTCGTAGTATTTGAGGGATTGACTGAAGAAAGCGATTGGTTGCTCCATCAGGTTCTCGTTTTGTTGGGTGAGGATCCCTGAAATGCTCTCTTGACCTGCAAAAGCATAAAGGATAAAATCTTTGTCAAACCTGAGGTTCACAAGCGTGGGAGCTTGGGAAATGGCTGTTTTGATGGCTTCAAAGCTTTCTCGCCCTTCCTTTGTCCATGAGAATGGCATGTTTTTCTTTAGCATGGTTGTCAGTGGTTTAGCCAATGTCGCGAATTGGGGGATGAATCTCCGCACGAAATTTATGGTTCCCAGGAAGCTCTGGAGGCCCTTCTTGTGACTCAGGAGAGATAAGGACATAATTGAATGAATCCTGGCTGGATCGATTGATAATCCTTCCGCTGAAACAACATGCCCCAACAATTTTCCCTCGTGCACTGCAAAAATACATTTCTTGGGGTTAAGTGAAACCCCAAATTCCCTACACCTTTGGAAAACTTTCCTTAGATGTGTGATGTGATCTTCTACATGCTTAGAGTATACAGTTATATCATCAAGGTAAACCAAAATAATATCATTGATTAGTCCCTTAAATGCCATGTCCATGGCTCTTTGGAAAGTAGCCTCGGCATTGGACAATCCGAATGGCATTTTATTGTAGGCATACGTGCCCCACTTGGTAGTGAAAGCCGTTTTGAATTGGTCAGATTCTTGGACTAGGATTTGATTGTAACCTGAATATCCATCGAGCAAAGAAAATATTTGAGCTCCTGCCACCGTTTGAAGGATCTGCTCCATCGAGGGAAGAGGATAATGGTCCTTTAATGACGCACGATTCAAATCCCTGAAATCTACGCATAACCGGATCTCTCCGTTCTTCTTCCTCACGGGCACCAAATTGGCTACCCATGAGGAATGCTTGATGGGAAAAATTATACAGGCCTCGATGAGCTTGGTTAGCTCCTTTCTCATTAGTGGCTCAATTTTGGGATTAATTGGTCTCTGTTTCTGACAAACTGGCTTAGCATTAGGATCCAGTTCGATGGTATGTTGCGCAAGACCTGGATCAAAACCACGCAGATCTTTATAGCTCCATGCAAAGATGTCATGATACTCTTGACAAAGTTTGATGAAAGCTTCTTTCTCCTCAGAAGTACACACTTTTCCGATCTTAAGAAATTTTTCATTTGATACTTCGACTTCCTCAAAATATTCTTCTTTGACCACCATGTTAGGGCTTTGTCTTTTGGCTTGGTCATCTGAATTGAAATGGATTCCAAAGTGACTAAACCTTTTGGTAACTTGTTGCTTTTCAATTGGATAATTTGTTCACCATATGACTCTTGTAACTTATCTTGATTTCTTGCAGCAAACTCCGCCTCTTCTTGTAGGAAGAGGACAATTTGGTTGTCACCATCGAACACTTGCCAACTACTCACATTATCAGGGACTGCTGGTCGAACCACCATTTTAACAAATTGCTGCCCTTCTTTCATTATATCAACTGGTATGTTGTATTGTGAACCAATTGTAGCAAGCCTGTTTGCATCTTGATTTTGATCTCTAGGGATTGCATGGATCCCAAAAGCTTCGAAATCTTCAATCAGGTCCCAGACTCGGTTCTTATATGATCTTAAAAGATCATTTTTGGATGCACTACGTGCTGAAACTTGATGAACAACTAACTCACTGTCTCCAAAAACAGTTAGGGCCTTGATTCCCTTCCTTTGAGCTAGCTGTATTCCTTGCACAAGAGCCTCGTATTCAGCAACATTGTTAGTGCAACTGAACTGCAACTGGAAAGATGAGAAGTACTTATCTCCCTCTGGAGAAATTAACATAACACCAGCACCGGATCCATTCTTACTTCTTGAGCCATCGAAGAACAATTTCCATAGTCCTTTAGAATCACTTGGTGTTTTGACAAGTTGTGGTATGATTGTATCTTCTTCATGGATACATTAGGTACCTAATCCTGTTTCTTCCAAGACGAACAAACCAACTTCTTCTTCTGCCAATACATCAGCGTAGGGATCATACTGATGATCTCTACTTACTTCATCCAGTAAAGTATCAGGGACTTCTTCAACAAGGGTGGTTGGCTCATGATCGGCACCTTCCTCTTCTGGATCGCCAATGGTGTAATTTCCATTTATGGGACTAGAAGTGTAGGGTTCTACATGATTATGGCAGATTGGTTCTGCCCTTATAGTTACTTTGGTTCCGTATCGAGTCCTGAGAATCATATGTGACCAATCGGCTGATAGGTAACCGCCCATCTTGGCAGTGAAATCCCGTGATAGGCAGATGGCAAAGAGGGGAGGGAGGTCAATAACCGATATGTCTTGAGTGAATGACAAACTTGGGCATGCATGAATGGTAAGTTGAAGTCCTTTGATAACCCCAACAGTCTTAACAGCTGTGCCATCCAGCTAAACAACCCCTCTTGCAACTGGCGCATATTGTATGCCTAGTACATCTGCAATTTGTTTCGGCATGACAGAGCTACTGGCACCAGAATCGATCATGCAATTATGTACCAAGTGGTCTCCAATGATCAGGAAATGTAGAATGGCGGTGGTTTGCTTGCTGGTAGGAATGATTTTCCCTTCTCGTTTGACACAAATTTTGGTAAGCATTTTTCCTCTTCCCTCCATCCACGGCTTGGTGAT